>APFE031047157.1:190694-201770 GCA_000404065.3 Pinus taeda | reverse complement strand
TTATTTATTTATTTATTTATTTTTTTCTTCTGAAAACACAAATTCTGGAAAATTTACGGAATGCTGGAAATCGCAGAAATAAAAATCAGCAGTAATAAACAACCATTAAAACACATTCAAACACTGATATTTTTGGTCAATGTGACCCTGGAAAAACCCCCTACAACCCTTGGGGAAAACCAGTTTGAGAGATCTTCTTTATTTATGGAAAATGCCTTTTTACAGTGAGAAAATTTTCAGCAAAAAAATTACAGCAAAAACAAATTTTTCCAGCAAGCAAACTTATCTGTTTTCAGCCCAACAGACAACCTGGAAACTTCTTGTACGCGCGGTACGGACCGTACTAATGTACGTACTGTACGGACGTACGAACCGTACAGACTGTACATATTGTACGGACGGCCGTACGTACTGTACAAACATACCTCGATTTCTGTGCCGGAATTTGTCTCCTCGAAATTCGCGCCCAAAAATCAGTTTTTCTTTGTTTTCTCAGCAAAAATAAGCTTTTTCTGCTTGTTCTTTCAGCTGTACGGATTTGCTGAAGAGCTGCCTTGGTATGTGTGCCAAACTGCTGCCTCTTTCTCCTTCTTGTCCAGGAATCTCCCTTGCTCTCTTGCTCTCCTTCTCCCAATCTGCTAATGAAAGAATGAATGATCTTTTCCTACTTTTTCTCCCTTGACCCAACCCTAAATGACTTTTGGGTGATCCCTAAATCCAATGGCGAGATAGATTTAGATCAATGGCTGTGATTAAATGTACATTTAAATCTCACTTTCTATTTTTTTTAATTCACCCCACTTTAATAAAGACCCACTTAGTCATTTATTTCCAAAGTCACTTTTCCTTTCTAATTTTTCATTGACTTTATAAAAGTCACTTTAAAATTAAACTTAGTAACTTTATTCACTTAAGTCACTTTTAAATTAGATTTTAACCTTTATAAAAAATTATAAAGTCACTTTAGGAGAAAAATTAAAATCTTTTGGACACTTTTCCCTAGGCCAAAGATCAAAGCCTAAGGGAACCAGCTGTCCTCCGGTACCAAATTTCAACATATTTGTTGATTTGGGGTAGCATCAAATGTGCTCTAGCTGCGACAATTGGTGGAGAGGCTAAGGCACATGAGCTCTCCAGTACCCAGAAAGAGTTTGGGCAGATTCTAAACAGTTTGGGAGATATTAAAATAATTAATATTTTTAATGGAGTCCCTGAGTCCAAACTTAGGGAAATTAAAACATTAATGTGAATTAATATAAAATTGTGTTAGAATGGTCCAAAAGTCATGGACCAAGCCGGATCTAATCTTAGCCGTTGATTAGGGACTTAATCTCCGTCGTTGATTTGCCAATGAGAAAAGTATAATAGGAGGCTTGAGGGTTACTTCGAGAACACACTGAGTTGATCAAGATTTCAATTTTCTGGGGTAGGGTTTGCTAATGAAGTCGAAAGAGTGATCAGAGTTGCAGATGAGGGGTAGTCAATACAGAAGCAGAGAGGCAGAGATAGCACTAGGAGGATCAGCGCAAAAGCAGGGAGAGAGAGACGGAGACCCAGCCAGAGGTTCATGTAAAGCTAGCCAGGGCTCACGCAGAGGCAACCAGGAGTTGTGTAGTGCCTCAGAGAGCCAACATGGGTGACACAAAGGCTCTAAGGGCTGACGCAATGCCTCTAGAAGCTGACGCAGGGTGAGCTAGGGTGATGCTGGGCATACGCTGGGCCCGAAAGCGCTAACGCTGGGGTTTTCGTGGGGCATATTGGAGCTGGGAGTTGTTGGAGTGTTTATCCGGGGTTTCAACTGGAACATCTGTCTTCGACTGAGAAGTACTACTGTGGAGATTATTCTCTATTGGGTGAGCCGGTTTTGGCACCTAGATTGTATTCTCAAACTGCTTAATAATTAAAACCCTCAGATAGCTACACCAGTTTTCCTGCATTGGGTTTTTCCGGGGACATTGGTCCAAAAACAACGGTGTCACTTGTGTGCTTGTTCTGTTTCCTTTAGTTGATGATCTGTAATGTGTTGAGTATGTACTTGTATTTATTTTCAGTATTTACTTGGTAAATAACTTGTTAATTAATCAGAACAAGTAGGCAGAAATAAATCAGAAAAGTACGTGAAGTGTTTCTAATAGTTAGAATTAGAAATTCCAACACTATCACTTCCTTTGGTGCATCACACGGCTTTACTTGGCCTCTTATCCCAACCAAGTGTTGCTTCAACCTGAGAATACCCCCACCTCCATTAGATTTATTGCAAAATTTTGATATCATTTTTCCGTCAATCACATCACAATGAGCCAATTCGTTGTCCTTGGCTTTTGGAGACACGGTTGCTAGTAATATTTGAAAATTTCAAAGAAATTTGCCATTAAAAAAATTGCAGATATGAAAAATGGAAAACCTAAGGCAAATTTAGGAAAAAATGGGCATATTTAGCCTACAAAATTTGATAGCGTAGAACTAGAGATTTGATAACAATGTAGCATAGAACACATAAAAAATTTAAATACATGGACAACAGTGAAATATGGATTTTTTTCAAGTGGAGATCCTTACCTGGAAATGCAAACTGGTTTGCTTAGCCTCTTCTTGAAGATGTCAAGTCTACTAACAACTCCAAACTATCTTCAAAATAACTCCAAGTCCAAGTCCAACCCTCCGAGATGATTACTCCAACAAAAACTCAACACCCTCCAAGCTCCCAATGAAACTCACAAAAACTCGAAATGATATGCGTGACGCAAATGAGAGGGGAGACCTTTTTTTATGGGCTTGGAGGGGTTGTTTTTGGAGGGAAACAAACCCTAGTTTCACTCAGGGTTATGAGGGACGCCCCCGCCCGCCCCCCCCCCCCCCCCCCACGCTTTTGCTCCTCATTCACACTCCAGGCGGGAGCGAGTCGGGAGCGCGCTTCCAAAATTGCTCCCGGCAAAAAAAACGCCGCCTGGTTTTGTCGGAGTGTTTTAGGGAGTGGTCTGGAGCGTTCGCTCCTTGAGCGCTCTTGTACGCTTTGAGAGCAGTTTTTCAGAGGGGGAGTGGGGTGGGAGCGATTGCTCTTGACCACTCCCCCTGTGAAAAACGCTTCCGCCCGGCAGGAAAAATGGTTGTGCCACAGAGAGGGAGGGCAACGCCAGTGGCAGAGAGGAGAGAGGAAAGGGAGGGAAAGGGGAGAGGGGAAAATAAATAGACTGTCTCCCCTCCCATTATTCACTTTATCCATTGAGAGCAAGAGGAGCAAGAGAGTTTCGAGCAAGAAAGAGTTTGAAGCTTGGGGAGAGGAGCTTGGTGAACAAGGAGCTTGCAAGGGGAGATTGGAGCTTGGGATTGAAGGCCAAAGAGGTAGGATCTACACTCTAATCTAACATTTTTTTAATGTTCATTGCTTGTTAAATAAATAAATAACTTTTTTCTCTATTTTCCATTACCATTTCTCCTTTTTTTTGCAGATTCAAAACTTCAAATTTCAAACATCAGGGTTATATTGCTTGGCATTTTCTTCTTTTTGGTTCGTTTTTTGGTTATCATGGTGTTGGAGAGTAGAAAAAACAGGGTTGATCATGAAGAAGAGGATGAAGAAGTGGGTTATAGTGTATTTTATGAAAACCCTGGAGAGGAGTACCTTGGTGAGGAGGAAGAAAGTGAATATGATTCAGCCCAAAAAATTAAACAAGACCAAACCCCATTGTGGAAATATGTTTCTAAGCCTGAAGCAGGGAAAGGGGGTGGAACCACTAAATTTGACTGCCCCCATTGTAACAAAAATTGCACAGGTTCATACACTCGTGCCAGAAGGCACCTCTGTGGGAAAAGGCCATGGGATGAAGATAAAGCAATAGGAATCAAAACTTCTGCAACTATTTCAACAAAAAATAGAGCCAAATACACAATGGAAGAGGAGGAAGCCCAATACAAATCTAAAAGATCAAAGGGTTGCTTTGAACCAAGCCCACAATCACATCAACATGCACAAATAACTCCTTCAGCATCCTCCCATGGCAGTGGATATGGAGGTGCAGGGTCACCAAACATCTCTTTAAGGCGCAGAACCATATAAGGTTTCCTGGATGAAAGGTGTAGGAATGACATGGATTGAAAAGTTTACCGGTTTCTCTATGCATGTGGGATACCATTCATTGTTCTTCCCTCACCTTATTGGCATGAAATGGTTTCTCCCATAAATGATGCCCGTAAAGGATACAAGAGCCCTGGGTATGACGAGGCTAGAACTGTTGGACTTGATCATGAAAAAGCAAAAATATCACATTCTTTGAGTAAAATGACAAATTCTTGGACTGAGCATGGGGTGTCCATTTTATCTGATGGATGGACAAATGTAAAAGGCAAGCCATTGATAAGTGTTCTTGCTGTGTCTGTTAGTGGTGCCATCTTTCTTTTAGCATATGATTACTTAGAGAAGTTCAAGGCTGACATCAACGTTGCGGAACCATTACTTGAAACAACTGAACGTATTGGGCAATACAATGTCATCCAAGTCATCACTGATAATGCTGCTAATTGTAAGGCATCAAGAGAAATTATTAAGGATAAATATCCCAACATTATTTGGTTTGGGTATTTGGTTTACACAATGAACCTTTTGATGCATGATATTATTAAGAACAAAAATCGACAATACAGATGGATTGGTGATTTGTACAAGAGGGGCAAACAAATGATAAAATTTATTACAGATCATAGCAATACCCATGGTCTTTTCCCCAGTCCAGTCACTCAAGATTGGAGCTGTTGAAGATTGCGAAGACTAGATTTGCTAGCTATTACCTCACCTTTAGGTGCCTTTTGAAGGTAAGAGTGTCATTGGCTAGCATGGTATCAAGTCCACACTGGCAAGTATTAAAGGAAAGGTCTACTAATGTCACTGACAAGCAAGGTCTTGAACGGGTGGAGGAGACCCCTCTTGATGGTTAGTTTTGGGCATGTGTGAGGCAAGTACTAGAATTCACCAAGCCCATTTATCACATGATTCATTTTGTAGATACAAATAAACCAATGATTTGGGAGGTGTATGAGCAGATGGATACCATGTTTGGGCAAATAAAAGATATTATTTGGAAAGATGATCCCAACTTGTATACACTAATTCACAATTGTGTGTGTACACGGTGGAATAAACTTAATGTTCCACTACATGCCTTGGCGTATAACCTTTTGCCAAAATACTACTCTCCATCATGGTTGGGCCAACTTGCACCTGGGCGTGGGGTTAGGGTCAAACCCCATACAGATCTATAGTTATCTACAAGATATATGGAAGAATTGGACAAGTTGGTACTGGACAAGGAGGTGTATGCTAATATGCATCTTGAATTAGGCAGATACTTGAGTTGCATTGGTTTGTCTGGTTCTTTGCATGCAATGGAAGATAGAGACAAATTTGATGCTCTCACATGGTGGGAAGCATATGGTGCCATGGGACTTTTGCCAAAATTGGCAAAAAAATTTCTCTCATTGGTTGTAAATACTTCTTTTGTAGAGAGGTGTTGGAGCACCTACAACTTCATACATAATGTGAGAAGAAACAAAGTCAATGAAAACTAGACAGAATGCTTGTTTTATGTGCACTACAACTTGAGGTTGTTGAGTCATTACTGTGATCGGGCTTATGAGGATCCAACATATAAAATTTGGGACAACCACCTAGAGGACAATACTTTGGAGGATGGCACTATACATCTTGAAGAATTGGAAGCAGAACTTATGAGAGATGAAGATGAAGCAACAACCATTCCACCCCACCATTCAATAGCAATGCTTGAGTTCCAAGTCTTGTTCCTTTGTTGTCATTGCCTCCATGTACATCCACATGTGGAGGGCATTTGCCTTCTGGTTCTAGTCATGGGATTGTGCGGGAGGAGACTCCTAGAAGACCACCATGACCTTCTCAAAAATTAGACATTATTCGTGGCAGCAAGAGAAATCTGTAGATGATAGATTTACTTGTCTTTCCTAGCTTCTAGTAGCTTTAACTTTTAATAATTGTTGACTCTTTCATATTTATTATAATATTTTTTGTAAACAATATATGACTATTGAAGTTTGAAGTTTGAAGTTGGCAATTATAACTAATTGGTAATGAATTCTGAATATGATGCTTCGTGAAAGTTGTTTCATTTCATGTTAGATATTCTTTGTTGTACTGGTTACACTTAGCTTACAGGTACAACTTTTGTGATCAATTATGATAATGTTATATAATGAATTTTAAAAGCTTGGAACTTTAAGATTAATGAATCATGAGACTCAATATATTGTATGTTACTAACTTGTGGATGTGGTTGATGAAGATTATAACTTCTAGATGATTGTTGTTATATGGTTCAATCTATGGTTTTTATGTTTTTTATATCTAATTCATCATTCTACATGCTTTTGTTGACATATATGCATCAAAATATAAAAACGTTCTCTGAATTGCTCCCAAACTGGGAGCTTTTGAAAATATTGCTCCCGCTCCAACTCCTCGTTTTCGTTGTTACTCCCTAGTAACCTTGGTTTCACTGGAAACGACCGTAGGAGCTACCAAAATATTGCCTGTGGGTCTGCGGCCAACATGGCAATGAACTGGCCGGTTTACCCATAAATTGGTCAGTTAGGCCCAGTTTTTGTGAAAAAGAGGAGAAATGGCCCCTCTGCCCGGGTTTTATTGCCTTGTTAGGTTGGTTTAGCTAGTGAACTGGCTAGTTTGACCAGTTTTCAGTTTAGATCGACCAATTTTTAATACTATGAGTAGAGGTGACAGGGGTAGAGCAAGAGGAGGTTCCCTCTAATCATTCTGATGAGAATGAGATGGGTTCTTCTACTATAGTTAAGTCCATTGATTGTCATGAGAACACCGTTGAAGAGTATGATCAATCATGGGAAGATGACTACAACAATGACTAGCAAATTGTTCCCATGTACGAAGAAGGCCAAGTAGAAGAGCACTTAGAGGTGCACGAACATGAAATACATAGTGTGCGTGATGAATAATGTTTGAAGAGCCAATTGAAGGCTCAAGTTGGAGTTGTTGTCAAGGGAGTTGAGCATCTATCTTTGGGGCCAACCATTGATGAGGTGCAAGTAGATGTTGAGGCATCCAATAGGGCTACAAGACTTTCAGGTGAGTGTTGTAGTTTCTATGTCTACCAGTTAGAAACCCTCCATGCACTTTACTGATTTATTCCTACCCACCTGTTCTGTTACTTAACAAGTTATTTACAATGTAAATACTGAAAATAAACACTAGTGCATTCTCAACATATTACAGATCATCGACTGAAGGAAACAAAATCAATCACACCAAATGACACCATTATTTTTTGACCAATGTCCCCGGAAAAAGCCAATGCGGGAAAACTGGTGCAACTATGTGAGGGTTTTCTTATTAAGCAATTTCTTAGTACAATTTGGGTGCCAAATCTAGCTTACCCAATAGAGAATTTCCTTGGTAGTAGTACCTCTCAGTCTGAGACAAATTTGCTGGTTGAAACCCTGGATAAACCCTCTGGCAGCTCGTCAGCTCCAATATGCCCCAAAAACCCCAGCGTCTGCCTTTCTAGACTGCGTCAGCTTCTCTCTGCCCAGCGCTGGCCCTGTGTCACCCATAGTTTTAAAACTTCGACTCCGACTCCGACTCGGCCGAGGATCGACTCCGACTCTGACTCCGAAACGGTAATGACTCGACCGGCTCGATTTCAATGACTTGGTCGTTGTAAAAATACATTAAATATATATTTTTTTTTATAAAAAAACATAATTTTAAAGATTTTAAACATAATTTTAAAGATTTTCATTCATGTTTCCAAACACACAACATTATAATATAGATGGAAGACAACATATGATCAAAGTAGGCTCATGAACCAATCCATTATATCAAAATGGTACCCAATGGCAATACATAGTCAACTGTCATACATGATCAAACACTCAAAACAAAAAACACATAACCAAGGAGGCTAGAAATGGCCTCTAGAACAAAAGTAAATTGTGACGTGACCATACTCTAGTACTAGTACTACCGGCTAGTAGCTACTGTCAAAGGAGCCAAGATCATGTTGATCAATCTCTGGATCATCATCATCAGAGTCAGATAGGGGGCCCCACACACACACTTATATCCTCACCCCAATAGGTTGGGTTGCATGTACACATACACGCATTCATATCTTCCCACCACCCATAAATTACAATAATATGTATACATGCATACATATCTCCTCAGCACCTACTGCCCAATGTGTGTTTGTACACACATATGCACACAAGCACAAACATATATTACTCTATACAATCAAGTCAATTGAAGAAAACCATTTATAAAAGGACTTTAAAGTTAGAATGAGTATTATTTTTCAAAGGATTTTCCCAATTATACCTTCACTTTATTTACATGATGCAGGGCATGCCTAAGGATTATTATAATGGGTAAACTATAGTAGAAAATAACAGTGGAGAGTGATTTTAACATGCTTTCTTCCTTTTCTTGTGAATAATTGACAAGTTAAATTTTACTTTTTGTCATAGTTTCCCATTTACACATCCAACAACCAAACGTACTTCATAAAAATAGAAAATTTGGGCCGGTTTGACATCTATCTAATTTTATTATAGTTACCTCAATCTGGCAGCAATTCATTCAGGTCCATGTGTTAGCATCTTCCCTCTCTTGAGTACTAAACATTACTGGAAAAATTCAGTGTCCTGCCTCATTGGCCCTCGTTCACCTGTGATTTCCATGTGATATCTGATTCCTATCTATGTGATGTCCGATTCCTATCTATGTGATATCTACAGCTATCATGCTATGACAACATATCTACCTGGTTTATCTATGCACTTACTTGGTTTATCTATGCCCTCAGCACTGACTCGGTGGAGGAAACGACCGAGTTGGCCGAGTTAGCCATGACTCGGCCGAGTCATCCAATAACTCGGCCGAGTCATGGCTGACTCGGCCAAACGAGCCGTTTCCTCCACCGAGTCAGTCCTGAGGGCATCGAATCGGACCAACTCGGCTGTTTCCATTTCGGAACGACCATTTTTTAAAACAATGGTGTCACCCTGAATGGGTCTGCGTTAGCCTTAGGAGGCCCTGCGTCAGCCTTCTGGCCCTCTGCGTCAGCAACCCTGACCTCTCTGAAGCACTGCGCAGCTCCTGGTTGCCTCTGCGAGGCCCTGCGTGAGCCCTGACTGCTACTGCGTCACTCTCTGGCTCCTGCGCTGCTCTTGCGTCACTATCTCTACCTCTCTATCTCTTTGTACTCACTGCCCCTCAGCTGCAACTCCGATCACTGATTCTATCTCTCTTAGCAAACCGCGCTCTAGAGAATAGAATGATTGATCATTTTGTGTACTCTCCAAGTGACTCTCAAGCCTCCTCTTATACTTTTCTCGTTGACATATCAATGATCGAGATTAAGTCCCTAATCAATGGCTAAGATTAGATCTCGCTTGATCCATGTCTTTTGGACCATTTTAACACAGTTTTATATTAATCCACATTAATATTTTAATTTCCCTAAGTTTAGACTTGGGGACTCCATTAAAAATATTAATTATTTTAATATCTCCTAAACTGTTTAGAATTTGCCCAAAACCCTTTCTGGGTATTAGAGATCTCATGTGCCGCAACCTCCACCAAATTTCGTGGCTAGAGCACATCCGATGCTACCCCAAATCAACAGTGAGAACCACTAGAGAGAGTTTAAGCATATTGGAGTAGATCTTATGGCAATGAAGAGAAAGGCCCAAACACTCGGAGGTACCATTTTACAATAGATCAATAAACTTGAGGAGCTTGGAGTTGCGTGTGCCAAGTCAGAGACCAAGCTGTCTAGCATTGGGGAACAACTAACATCCCTAACTAGCAACTAGGGGAACGTATGTTGGAGTTTCAGCATAACCCTCTTAGAAGTACATAGATAGGGCTTGCAGCACTATCGACCCACGTCTGTACATTGGAGTGAGAGGGGTAATGTTTTCTTGATGGATCTTATTGGTTGACTAGGTGGAGGAACATGAGTTGAGCATGGTGCATCTTTGGTATAGTGGACTTGATTCGTGCACAGGTGGTCATGCATTTGATCCTTCCCATGGAATGGATTGGCGAGAGATTATGTTTTGTTATCTTACTGAGCGGATGATTTATGGGGCAACATCCATAGCCATGCACATAGTATAGTTGAAGCCATGGGACATGGGTGATGATGAATGGCCACTCTGGCATTGGGATCTAGGAGGATCCAGTGGTGGTAGGATGAGTAGAGGTTTGCTTGGGATCTAGGTATTGAGAAATCCATTCAGCTACGAGATTACGTCATTAGTGGGCCTAAAGGGTTTTGGAGGAGTTATATGGGATCCGACAAGGTTTTCTTATTGTATTTCATCATCAAGGTCAATTCAGCATAGTTTGTTTTTGGTTTCTTTGCATTCCAACGATTCTCATAAATTGAGGTTATTATTGAGCATATTTAAATTATATACGCTCAAGATGTTATTTGGAGTAGATTATTTGTAGACTCGTTGGAAGCAAGATGAAGAGATCTATAAGATGGGATGGTGAAAAGTGACTTTTAGTGGCCGAGGAAAGCATGGAGGCAGATTAATCATTCTCTAGGATTAAAAGTGACTTTAATTAAATAAAAGAGGGGAAAGGGGATTTAAAATAAAATAAAAGGGTCACTGAAATAAAAGGGATAATCTTGTAGAATGGAAATAAATAAATGAAATTTAAGTGCTAGATTGTTGAAGAGAGATCCATCGAATCTATAAAAGGAGGGGAAACTAGCCTTTTGGATCATGAAGAGTTAATCATTTGTCTTTTTGAAGATTGGGGAAGTTGTCCTCCCAGGTTCATTGTGCCCAGGATGAAAACCCTTGGGTATTGCTTATTTGAGAATTGGTGAGATTGGACGAAAACCCATCTATATACCAATCCCTTGGTGAATTCATTCAGAATTCACTGGTGCGATTATCAGTTTCAGTTTTATTTTGGGACAATGTTACTTGGGAGCGACCATTTTCAGAAGCTCCCGGTTTGGGAGCGAATCCCGGAGCGATTTTTTAAATATA
>APFE031047157.1:138500-172930 GCA_000404065.3 Pinus taeda | reverse complement strand
TTTTTATGTCTAATTCATCATTCTACATGTTTTTGTTGACATATATGTATCAAAAATTAAAAAATATAAAATATATGTATATTTTTAAAAAATCGCTCCCAAACCGGGAGCTTCTGAAAATGGTTGCTCCCGCTCCCGCTTCCGCTCCCGCTCCCAAGTAACATTGTTATCTACCTTTTTTTGTATTTTTCTATTAGCATTCCCAGCTATAGTGGCTGTGATTCAGTGAGTTAGTATCTATGTTATACATTTTGATTTTGATGACTTAATGAGAAAACTGCAGTTTATGGTTTTAATTTCTTGTGTGTTTGTCAATTTATCGTCACTGATGCAATACTAGTTGTATATATGATTGAATTTGTATCATCATAATATAGATGTTTTTGTTTCTAAATTGAATCTCTCTCTCTCTCTGTCTATATATATATATATATATATATATATATATACATATATATATTACTTGTAGTTCACTAAGTTATCTTCTATATATATAATGTGTCCTCTGCGTCCTATTCTAGGGGTCACTATGTCACGTTTCAGATGCTCATATTTTCGTGTCATTGGTGTCCTGTAGCATTGTGTCAAGTGACTTAGGTGTTACAAATTTCATTTTAGTGACTTGAATGATGCCTTTTATATAACAACTTGTACAATACATTTGATGACAAATCAGGCAAGGTGGTGGTGGGGAAGCCGCTGGGGCTGGTCGAGTGACTTCGTACGTCAATTCAGAGTCTATTTCAAGTCTTATTCAGACCCACCTTAATATATAACCCAAAAGACTTTCCAGGGCTTGGTAAGTCCTTGCCATGAGCAATCTGTCTCACTATATGGTGACCACTCTAACGTTGGCTCAAATAGTGGTGGATTAGTGTTATGGAGTTATGTCTTCTCCTTATGCACTTAGATACCTGACTAATTACCGAAATGAAATAGTTTTGACATTCAAGAAACACTTCTATAAATGCGCTATGGAGTTATGTTTTCTCTTTATGCTATCCCTAATTACTGAAATGACTTGTACATAGCTTATCATATTGGAAACTCACAAGGCACCTTTACATTAGCAACTTGGGTGATGCTTTTCACAATGGAATCTCATATGCCTTCCATATCAACTCATATGGTGCCTTTCACATCAGCAAATCTACAATGCCCTTCATAATTTTTTTATATTTGCGCATATATATGGAGGCAAAGCCAATGCAAGCTTATGATTACCAATTCTAAGGTCTTACTAAGGCTCATGATGATGCATTGCACTATGGATTTTATTTTGATATTTAAAGTGTTGAATGGTGTTGTCATTGATGTCAATGTTGGTCCTTGAATGCCCTTAATATTTGTCTAGTTTCCATTGATTGGAAGCTCCAAGTGACAAGAAGCTTCGAGTCTAGACACCTTGCACTTGTTGAGAAAAATGGATTTAAAGGACAGTGATTTTGATTCGAGACTCTCATCATGTAATTTTTCTTTTCATGCTGATTCCAATGGTATAGGTCATGTCACATGGTTCACCTCAGTTAAGGAGATATGCTTGATCAAAGATTGAATCCCTATTCTTGTGGTCAAAGTCCCCACAATTAGATGATATGGTAGCTTATCATTGACTGAAAATATTGCTCAAATCATGAAGCCATGAGGGACTTTCATTAAAGAATTAAATCAAATATTTTCTAGCTAATTTTTTTGTGGAAATTCAAATCAAATCAAAGGTGTAGGTCAACCTCAATTAATATGGGGTTTTTGGCTCTGACAAATTTGAAATTTAAAATTTAAATCTCCCTACAAAAGACTATTTGCACTCCCTCCCAAAAGGCCTCCGTGACTTGTATAAATAAAGATCATTCTAACCCTCCATTGCAATTATGAAAAGCCTTAGTCTTGATCAAAATACATCTCTTATTCTCTGTGGCCCTATGTAGTCCTGAAGATCAGTGAAGGAGGTCAGAATTGAAAGTGTTTGTCTTGATTTCTTTTTTAATTTTGTTTGAATTGGGATTTCGCTGGAAATGACTAAGGTGTTGATTTGGGATAGCATCGGATGTGCTCTAGCCATGAAAATTGGTGGAGAGGCTAAAGCACATGAGATCTCCAAGATCCAAAAATAGTTTGGGGAAATTCTGCTCGGTGAAGGAGATATTAAAATAATTAATATTTTTAATGAGTTCCTAAGTCTAAACTTAGGAAAATAAAAATATTAATGAGTATTAATATAAAACTGGGTTAGAAGGTTCTAAATGACATGGATCAAGACAAATCTAATCTTAGCCGTTGACTAGAGATTTAATCTTGGCCATTGAAGACTCAACAGAAATCGTATAAGAGGAGGCTTGAGGGTCAGTTGGAGATACACTAGAGTGATTATTCAGTTCGATTTTCTAGAGCTGGGTTTGCTAAGAGAAATCGAACCAGTGACTAGTGTTGCATCGAGGTGCAGTGAGTACGAGCAGAGAGGGAGAGATAGTGCCAGAAGACCAACTTAGAGGCAGAGAGGCAGACACAGAGCCAGAGGGACCGACGCAGAGGCCAATAGTGACTGCACAGAGGCCAGAAGAGCCTGCGTGACCCACATGGAGGCTGCAGAAGTGATGCAAATGGCTAGAGAGGCTGCACAGAGCCTCAGAGGGTTGACGCAGAGGCCATGAGGGTTGACGTAGTGCTTTAGATTATGGTGGAGAGGGTTTTGTGGGGCAGACTTTCAGAATATCTGCTTCCGAAGAGAGGTATTACTGCCAAATTTTTTATATTTGTCAGGTGAGCCAGTTTGGCACCTAGTGTACTTAAGAAAAACTGCTTAATAATAAAACCCTCAGAACTGCTGCACCGGTTTTCCCAAGTTGGGTTTTTCTAGGGATTATTGTCCAAAAATAATGGTGTCCCTTGTGTGTTTGTTCATTTCTTTTAGCTGTTGATCTGTAGATGGTTGAGACTGTATTGTGTTTATTTCAGTATTTATATGGTTAAATAACTTGTTAGTAATTAAACAAGTAAGCGAAATAAACCAAAGAATATAGATAAAATTTCTAACGGGTAATACTTAGAAATTTCAACATGGTATTAGAGCATTGCAGATCACAGGAGAGCTAAAGGTGCCAGCTAAACCAGAGAATTTGCAGCAGAAACAACTATCCTGAGTGACAAAAGCCGTTCCTAGGCAGAGAGTAGCAGAGAAGGGTTGACGCAGAGGGCTTGCGTCATCAGTTCGAGCCAGAGAGAGGCCAGCGCGAAGGCAGAGGAAGGCAGAAGAGGCTCACAAAGAGCCATGCAGGGACCAAGAGGGTTGACGCAGTTGACCAGGGGAGAAAATCAGCCTTGCCGGGATTGCGCAGAGCCTGGAGGCTCAGTTCTTCAGTTGTTGGGGCATAGGAAGCTGTGGGCACATTACGAGGAGTGAAGCTTGTGGGGTGCTATTGCTGTTGAGACAGAGCAATACCTAATGGGACAGAACCAAGGTAGAGGGAGTCGCTACCTAGGCAGATTTCTAGCCAAAGAAATCCAGATTAGTGTTGCAAGAGCATAGGAGATTGGAGAGGTGCGATTCGACTATTGGCAGAAGGATTTCTAGGAGGGAAATCAGAGGGAGTCAGCAGAGAACTTCCAGGAGGGAAGTAGAGACTCAGAGGATTCGGATAGAAGAGCAGAGATGGCCATGAACAGACTGAGGGATTAGGATAAGTTGGACAGGGCATCCAACTTTGTGATTTGGAAGGCCGAGATCCTGTCCGTTCTGGATAGACATCGCATCAAGTCCTTCGCCTTGAGAACCGTGGCTATCTCAGTCGACCTAGTTGATAACGAAAAGTATGAGGATGCGATGGCCAAGGCGAAATGCATAATCCTTGATGGGGTCAAGAATCACGTGGTCCAGCATATTGCCGAGAAGGAGACGACAAAGGAAATGTGGAATACCTTGAAGACATTGTATCATGGCACTTCCGTGTAGAGGAAAATGCTACTGGAGAATCAGCTATGGTCGTACCAGATGCATAAGGGGGAGCAAATACATCACTTTCTCGACAACTTGCAAGAGATTAGGGACCAACTGACTTCCATAGGGCCCACGCCGGATCAAGAGTTAATGGTGAGGACCGCCCTGAATGCAGTCTCCAAGGAGTGGGAGACATTCGTCCAGAGCATTCTGGGTAGAGCGAATCTTCTAGATTGGGAAGAATTGTGGGCAACTCTTGGCCAAGAAGAGATTAGAATGCTGACCATGACAGGAAGTAGCAGCAAAGGAGCCCGGGTCAAGAACGAGGAGGAAGAGGATGCAACTCTAGCATTTGTGGGGCAGCAGGGGAAGAGGAAGAAAATGGACCTCTCCAAGATTAAGTGGTTCAACTATGGGGAACTGGGCCATTATGCAAACCAGTGTCCTAGAAAGAAGAATATGGGAGAGGCGTCTGACTCCAAGGCAACGCCAGTGAAGGCAGAAAAGGAGGTAGAGGATGATGACGATTGTGCCATGAGTGCTCATGTACCTCTAGAGAAGAGGTGGGGAGACATCAAGCTATAGTCAAGAGGACTATAGGAGATGAGGGGAAGGATCCTTGAGGTACCCAAACTCCGAAGTGACAGTAGCAGGATGGCGGATGTCAGTAGAAGCGGATGTTGATTGAGTGGCAGAGAGTGCTAGAGTGCAGTAGTCCCTCGTAGCGCAAAGAGGGTTGCAGCAGTGCGAGAGGCACAATTGAGGTTGCAACAGTGTAGAATGACAGAGAGAGGTTTGCAACAGTGCGAGAGGCACATAGTTGTTGCAACATCACAGAGGCAGTAGAGGGAGCATAGGGTAGCGACAAAGAGAGCTTCAACATCGGGAGGGTTTCTAGCGTGACAAGAATGTCAATAGTTGGGTAGATCAGTTACTTACTTCCCAGTAACTGAGTTGCAGTGCAATGGTAGCAGTGGTAGTGCTATGGGCAGCACGATGCAACATGATGAGAGAGAACTGTAGATGCAGCGTTGGGAAGGACCAACAACAACACAGATGCAGAGGGAGTTGCTGTACAGATTTCGTAGTGGCAGTGGTAGAGCCATGGGCAACAATACATGATGCAACAATGCAGAGGATGTTAAGCAGGAAGGCCCAACATCAACACAGTTACTAGTGCCGTATGATGAGGGTGATGCTCAGTGGTGGAGTATTACTAGAGCACATTCCTCGCTAAGAGGTAGTGTTGATTTGGGGTAGCATCAGATGTGCTCTAGCCATGAAAATTGGTGGAGAGGCTAAAGCACATGAGATCTCCAAGACCCAGAAATGGTTTGGGGAAATTCTGCCTGGTGAAGGAGATATTAAAATAATTAATATTTTTAATGAGTTCCTAAGTCTAAACTTAGGAAAATAAAAATATTAATGGGTATTAATATAAAATTGGGTTAGAAGGTTCTAAATGACACGAATCAAGCCAAATCTAATCTTAGCCGTTGATTAGAGATGTAATCTCGACTGTTGAGGGTCAGTTGGAGATACTCCAGAGTGATCAGTCAGTTCAATTTTCTAGAGCGGGGATTGCTAAGAGAAATCGAACCAGTGATCAGTATTGCAGTGAGGGGCATTGAATACGAGGAATAGAGGCCAACAGTGAATACGAGGTAGAGAGGCCATGTAGAGGCCAGTAGTGACTGCGCAGAGGCCAGAAGGGCCTGGGTCTGATCTAGGTGGATATTGGTGGCCACCTGCCTATTCCACTTGGACCCCCAACACTGTCTCTTTCAGTTTTTTCGGTTTCCTTAATTGTAGCACAGTTTACTATTTTTGGCAGTTTTTCGGGTCCATAACTGTTGGAACCATTTTGAGGCCCTAAACGATGTTTTTAGGGAAAACAGAGAGACTGAAAATATCCCAAACTGGCTTGCCAGTTTGTTTTCGGCCTTCTCTTCGAGCTCTTCAAAATGAGGTATTATGATAGCCAGATGAAGATCGTGTGCCAAAGTTACGACTCTGGGAAGTTGATGTACCAATTTACCCAAATGGGGCTCATAGTTTTGGTGCTTCATCTCCTAAGGTTAGATTTTTGGATGTTTAGGGTTTTTCATTGTTTCTCAGTAATAAATAGGCCTTTGAGCCTCATTGTAACATAGCTTGAAGGCATGTAGCCGCCACATCTCTTCTCAAAGATAAGCTACCATCGCTCGAGCTAGTCTTATTTCCATTCTGTTTGTAAACATATTCCAATATTTGATATTAATGAAATGAAGTGTTATTTCTATTGCATCTTTGTATTTATGGTTATATCTGTAATTTGTTGCATTCCTATTTAAATCTGAATGAGTGGTATTAGAGTAGTCTGCTCTTTCTCTATTTTTCTTTGCATGTCCCCAACAAGGTCGGGATATAAGGAGTTAGGGCTTGAACTGGTCGAACCTTTGCAAGACCAGCCTCGCAAATCCCGACGACCTCCCATGGCGGATGAAAAGAAAGATGAGGGGCAAGAGATCCTATCAAAATCTTGCTCGAAGAAGCCCTCGAGCGACAAAGCAATGCGATGATGGACAATTTTGTTCAGATCCTTCAGTGGCTACCCAAGGGCGACACATCTACTTCCGACAGCTACTCTGGAGGCGCCACACCCTTTATGGTACAAATTAACTTTTACATTCCCATATTTGAGGTTCAGATAGATGCAGACAGTGTAGATAAATGGTTAAATTTGCTAGAAGGATATTTTTCCGTTCATGATTTTTCCAGCCGGGAAAAGATCACTTTTGCACTTCTCAAAGCAACCCCCCACATCAAGGACTGGTGGGAAACCTACTGTGAGCAGAAGGATGAAAGTACGAACTCATTGTTTTCAGCAACACCCACTTGGAACTCGTTCTGAGATGCCATCAAGGAGCAGTACTACCCTATCGGGAGCTATGAGGATAAATACATAAAGTGGACAACGCTGCGACAGGGAAGGGACCAAGATGTCCCAGAGTTTACCAATGTTTTTCATACCCTTCGCACGAAGTTGGGTATCAAGGATTCTGAGAACCATTTGGTTCTCAAGTATAGCGATTGCCTACATAGGTACATTTAGGACGAGATGGAGTTCTTGAACATCTCCTTGGTCGGCACGACATATCGATATTTCGTTAAGATCGAGCAAAAGGTTAAACAGAAGTAGCGAGACTTTGGATCCGCGAATAAAGGACAAAGCCAAGGCGGGGCGGCCTAGGACAACCCGCCAAAGCTGCAAGCAAAGAACAACACCGTGAAGCCAAAGGACACAAGAAAGTGGTGTGAGTTCCATAAGAGCTCCACTCACAACACAAGTGAGTGTCGGGCCAAGCAGTCACTGGTGGCCAAGCTAAAGGCTTCAGAATCAGATGCATGTTCTGACTTTGAGTTAGAACCCGACAAGGGGAATGCAAAGGGAAGCAGATTATCGATGCGGAGCCCAACGCCACGGTTGCCACCATGAAGATCCAGGAGGAGGAACCCGAAGATCCAGAGGAGGAGGAGCGCCTCTTCTACTCCCAAATGTGGGTAAAGGGTTCCCCGCTACAGTTCATTGTTGATAGCGGGAACCAAAAGAACCTCATTTCGGCAGAGGTGGTGAAGCGGCTGGGCTTGCCGACCACAACACATCCACAACCGTACACCATTGGGTGGCTTCACCAAGGACGGGATCTTTGCGTGAGCCTGCAGTGTCGCCTTCCATACAGCATCAAGCCCTTCACAGATGAGGTATTATGTGACGTTGCTCCCCTTGATGTTTGTGATGTATTATTAGGACAACCATACTTATGGAAGCGACATTTTGTGTGAGTTAAGGCCTCATGCTATTATTGTTACTTTGGGAAATAAGTTGTACAGGATACCGAAAGTAGAATCGCCTATCACCATCTCTTTGGTTAGTGCAAAACAATGCAGTAAGCTCATTTCCAAAACCGGGAAATTTGTTTTCCTGATGATACGCCCTTAGGGGAAGAAGAAGACTATGGCCACGACCTCCAGACTAGGCCCCTCCGCACGACAACAATAGATGGACAAGGTCGTGGGGGAGTACGAGGACATCTTCACCTCCCCCGCAGGGGTGCCTCTGCATTGTCAGGTCAAGCACTCCATCGATCTGACCCTAGGTGTGCCACTGTCCAATGGACCAACCTATCGGCGCTCCGTTCTGGAGAACGACGAAATCAAGAGGCAGATTCAGGAGCTGCTACAGAAAGGTCACATCCGACCGAGTTCATCACCCTGTGGGAGCCCAATCGTGTTGGTTCAAAAGAAGGATAGGATTTGGAGACTCTATATTGACTATCGGGCACTGAACAATATCACTGTTTGGAATAGGTACTCGATCCCAAGAATTGATGACTCTCTAGACCAATTGAAGGGGGGAAATATTTCAGTAAGATTGACTTAAAGTCAAGATATCACCAGGTACCAATCGAACCCTCCGATGTGTGGAAGATTGCCTTCAAAGCCAAGGAGGGCCTTATCGAATGGTTAGTTATGCCTTTCGAGTTGACGAATGCTCCCGCAACCTTCATGAGACTGATGGATGACATCTTGCGGTTATTCACGAACTCATTTGTAGTGGTATACTTGGATGACATCCTAATCTTCAGCTAGAGTTGGGAAGAGCACCTCCACCACATCTGATAGGTTCTCCAAACACTGCGACAACACAAGCTATGTGCCAATTTGGAGAAATACACTTTTGGCATGGCCCAGGTTTAGTATCTGGGATACATTATTGATGAACGAGGGGTGCATGTGGATTCAGCCAAGATCCATGTCATCTGGGATTGGCTAGCTCCAACGACTTTGACATAACTTCGCAACTTTCTGGGTCTTGCCAATTTCTACCGCAGGTTCATGTTGGGATTCTCTCATATTAGTTGGCCCTTGAGTCAAGTCACCAAGGAGGAGCGAAAGCAAAATTCTTTTGGTCTGAATCTCAACAGAAGGCATTCATAGAGTTGAAACATCGCCTCTGCTCTGCACCAGTGATCACATTACCAGACTTGCAACAACCATTTGAGATCGAGACAGATGCCTCTGACTATACTATTGGGGTAGTCCTTACTCAACAGGAGCATCCAGTGGCATAACACAGTGAGACACTTTTAGACACAGTCCGGAAGTATCCCACTTATGACAAAGATATCTATTCCATTGTGCAGGCCTGCCGACAATGGAAGCATTACATTTTGGTGAAGGAAACGATCATCCACACAGACCACTGGCCCCTGCAGTTCATACAGATGCAAGGGAAGTTTCAAAATGATCACCATCAGAAGTGGTCCACATACCTGCAACAGTTCCATTTGAATATCAAGTATAAGAAGGGAAACACCAATAATGTTGCAGATTGCCTCAGCCGACCACCGATCATGGTGTTAACCACCGTGCTCAACTCTTGTGGGCACGAGACTTTTGATTGGTCACTTCTCTACAAAAGCGACCTAGAATTCGGCCACACATATCAGATGCTTTTGGAGGGTCAGCAAGTTCCATATTTTCATCTCCAAGATGCCCTATTATGCCACCTGTGACAACTTTGTGTTCCTTCAAGAGAGCGTGCCAAGATGATTTGGGAAGCACACTACAGTTGAGCCGCTGGGCATTTCGGGGTCGAGAAAATGGTGGGAGGATTGCAGAAGTATTTCTATTGGCCGCATCTTCGACAGGATGCCAGGAATTACATCAGATCTTGCACTGCTTGCGCCATTGCCAAACTGACCATCAAGAAGCAAGGCCTTCCTTTTACTAAGCGTCCATGGAATCCATCTCCATGGATTACATGTTGGGCCTTCCTTCTACTAAGCATGGCAACGACTTTGTTTTTGTAGTCGTCGATAGATTCTCAAAGATGGCCATTATGGCAGCCTGCAAGAAGAATATCATAGTGGAAGCCACTGCTAAACTCTTCTTTGAACAAGTGTGGGTACATTTTGGGATCTCACAGTCTATCATCTCAGATTGGGATAGCAAGTTCCTTAGTACAGTTTGGTCTAGTCTTTCGTCGATGTTGGACACCAAGTTCACTAAGTCAACAGATTTCCATCCCCAAACCGATGGCCAGATAGAGGTCGTCAATAGGATGATCATACACATTCTGTGCATGTACAACTCAAAGCGTCCACGCACATGGGATGAGAGCCTCCCCTATGTCCAGCACAGCTATAACTGGGCTCTCCACAACTCGACTAGCCACAACCCTTTTCAGGTGGGCTTGGGATTCCAGCCACTATGTCCCATTGATGTGGCTATGCCATTTGCAGCTACTCATGCAAATTTGGCTCATGTCTAGTTCGAAACCGATAAGGCAAACAACTCCATTGAGCACATCCAACATATCCGCCAATAGGTCCACGACATTCTAGAGAAATCAAATGCCAAGGACAAGCAGTGACATGATCAACATCAGGTGCCACACAAGTTTCAGGTGGGCAACAAAGTTTGGTTGCATTTGCAAAATGAACGCCTTACCGAAGCTTATCGGAAACTTAGACCACTCCGATATGGTCCTTGCACCATTACCAAGGCGGTGGGAGACAATGCATTTGAGCTCAACATTCCCCCATTCCTTGGCCTGCACCCAGTGTTCAATGTGGACTGCCTTCAACCATAATTCCCACCATTGCTAGACACATCAAACATTGCAGAACAGGTCACACCTACAGAGTTAAATCCAGATTGCATGGAACAAGCCACAACTGATTGGATCATGGACACGCAGATCAAGAACACCCGATAGCAAAGGGTCCACCTATATCAAGTTGTCAAAGCAGGCCAACTCTTTCACCAGGGCAAGTGGCTCACCAGGGACCAAGTTCAGCAGAAGTTTCCTCATCTCATGGAGGAACTCAACAGAATGTGGACCATTGCTTCCTAAGTGGGGAGGAATGATCCAGGTGGATATTGGTGGCCACCTGCGTATTCCACTTGGACCCTCAACACTGTCTCTTTCAGTTTTTTTGGTTTCCTTAATTGTAGCACAGTTTACTATTTTTGGTAGTTTTTTCAGGTATTGAACTTCTGGCGCTGTTTTGAGGCCTTAAACGACGTTTTTAGGGAAAACGGAGAGACTGGGAATATCACAAACCAACTTACCAAACGTCTTCGAGATCTTCGAAACGAGGTATTATGATAGCCAAATGGAGATCATATGCCAAAGTTATGACCCCGAGAAGTTGATGTACCAATTTACCCAAAAGTGGTCCATAGTTTTGGCACTTCATCTCCTAGGGTTAGGTTTTTGGATGTTTAGGGTCTTCCATTGTTTCTCAATAATAAAAAGGCTTTGAGCTTCATTGTAACACAGTGCAGAGGCATGTAGCCGCCACATCTCTTCTCAGAGATAGCTACCATCGCCTGTGCTAGTCTTATTTCCATTTTGTTTGTAAGCATATTTCAGTATTTGATATTAATGAGATGAAGTGTTATTTCTATTGCATCTTTGTATTTATGGTTATATCCGTAATTTGTTGCATTCCTGTTTAAATCCGGATCAGCGTGACCCACACAGAGGCTGCAGAAGTGAGACAGAAGGCCAAAGAGGTTGCGCAGAGCCTTAGAAGGTTGACGCAGAGGGTTTTAGGCTGACATAGAGGCTAGGAGTGTTGATGCAGTGCTTCAAATTGTGCTAGAGAGGGTTTTGTGGGGCAGACTTTCAGAATATTTGCTTCCGAGGAGAGGTATTACCGCCATATTTTTTAATCTCTGTCGAGTGAGCTAGTTTGGCACCCAGTGTACTCAAGAAAAGCTACTTAATAATAAAACCCTAAGAGTTGTTGCATCGGTTTTCCCAAGTTGGGTTTTTCTGGGGACAGTTGTCCAAAAATAATGGTGTCCCTTGTGTGTTTGTTCATTTCTTTTAGCTGCTGATCTGTAGATGGTTGAGATTGTATTGTGTTTATTTCAGTATTTATATGGTTAAATAACCTGTTAGTAATTAAAACAGTAGGCGAAATAAACCAGAGAAAACAAATAAAATTTCTAATGGGTAATACTTAGAAATTTCAGCATAAGGGTATTTATATCATTTCTAAGGCCTACTCATCTCTCTTGCTGGTTGAATACTGAAGCAATTCTTGAAGTGATTCGACCTATTTAAGAAAGATCAAGGGTTGCATTTTGAGGGTTATCTGAAATAGGTAATGAGGCAAAGTTGCAGGGCATTAAGGCCACAATTGCAGTACGTTTTCCAACAAAATTCTGAGGAACCCTCGAATCCTTTCAAGCAGTCATCTTTGGGTGATTCACACTATCTCCAAGGCTGTTGAGTAGCATCTGTCTGGCCTAGTCTCGGCCCTCTTGGGAAGTTCATCTCTGTAATTTTGAAGTTTGTTTTGTGAACAAACATAGGGAGAATCTTGTTTGATCTCAATTGTTTAGGTCACTTTCAGATTTGGCTAGGGCTTCTTCAAACCAAAAACTTCAGTAATAACAAAATCTGAAACCCTCATATTTACTTCTACAATTTACATCACGACATAACTAATCCTTGAAGGAGTTTGTGGTCTATAGTGAATTTGGTTGAAGTTTTTGGCCCTCTTAGGGCACTACCTTGAGGCAGACCTAAAACTCTTCATTTTCCTTCTATACCTCCTATCTCAACAGAAGAAGAGTCGCCAACAGTGGGTTGCTCTTGATCTAACCAATCATCAAGTTGAAGTAGACTTTGTGATGTTTCTTGTGGGCTTATGAAGGAACTTTTTATTGAAATTAGGCCTACTTAAAATATGATTTTGTGCTCTGGTTAGGGCTTAATGAAATGAAGAATTAACTCAACACAAGTGCATTAACCGACTCAAATAATCAAGGCAGAATTCGTGTGGTTGATTTATAATTCTTCGATCCTTGATCTAAGTAGCCAACTTGCACTAGGATGAGTCCTAAACCGTGTATTGTTGAGGTCTCCTTATGCATATTTTAGATGCAAATTCTTTGAAGCCAAAGCAGTTCTGAAGTGCTTAATGATCTATGGCATTCTTCAAGAGTTTGAGCAAGGGAAGTATGGCATGCCCCTTTAGCAATTTTGTCTGAAGCCTAATTTGAAGCTCAAATATATAAAAAGTTGAAACTTTTGCAGACCTAGTTCGTTACAGAACCAAGCTCAGCCACAGACCTTGATTGCTAGAAGTATTAATCTGAACTAGCAGTAGACTCTAGAGTAATTGCATCTTCTGAACAATGCATAGAGGTCTATGGTTCTCATGGGCATCTGTTGAAGATCTGTGGTCTCTTATTCACTAAACCTAAGTTACCAGGATTCGGATCCGGATTCGGATACGGATCCACCAGTTTTTTGAAAACCCAGGATCCGGAAAAAGATAAGAAACGGCAAGTACAAGCAAATATAAAATATTTTATAATTTTTTAAAATTTAAAATTTATATTAAATATAAAAATAAAAATCTAAATTTATACAAATATTAAAAATAAAAACATATACTAATTTTTTAATATATAATTTTTACATACAATAAATAATTCTTAATGTATCATTTATAAATATTAATTAAACATTAATTAAATTTATATAAAAATAAAAAAGCATATGTGATTTTTTAAATATATAACTCCACTTTAATACTTTAAAAATAATTATTAAATTAACCATAATATAATTAATGCATCATAAACACTAAGTTATAATTATTTATATTAAAGTGAATTATTGAACTTATAGTTATTTTAGAAAAGTTACTTTTAAACTTGAAAAGGAACTTTAAAATTGATTAAAATATAAACTTACTTTCTGAACTTTAAAATATCTTCTAAATAAGTAAGAGTTCACGTCGCATGTATTAAAGTTTAATAAATATGAGTTCACGTCAGTCACGTGTATTAAAGTTTATAATAAAGTTTATAATGTCTTTATTATTTAATACTATTAAAGTTTATAACATGGTCAACATAGAAATAATAAATTGTTGCTACGAACTTGCATTAAAGTTTATAGCTTTATAGCGTCTTGTATGTTGCCACGAACTTGTATTTATAATATGTTCAACATAAAAATAATAAATTTTATGTCGCCCAACAATTCCCTAGTTTATTTCCGCTAACAGATTCATTAATCTATTTCTTACCATTCCATTGACTTGCATTAAATTTCTAGTTTTGGAATTTTGTGCTCCGGTATGTTGATGATTTTTTACCCACGAAAAATAAGATAGGTGGATCTCTGCGGATCCGGATCCGAATCCGTCTCCGATCCGGAGATCTTCAGATCTAGCCATTAAGCCCGATGGATCCGGTAACATAGCACTGAACCAAGATAAAGGGTTACTTAGTCATAACAGAGAATTCATTTTCATCAGTTAAGGGAGAAGCATCACTAATTGAGAGAGTAAAGGCAAGGTTAGTCCTGTAGTGAACGTGCAAATTTGAAGGTCTCATTAGCAATAACATTTTTGATCTGTACTATCTTATTGAAGAGGTATTATCTGCAACAATTAAGGGCAGAAGCATGAGATCATCTTTAGGTTCATCTACTTTGCATTGGCAAGTTGAAGGCATCCATGATATCTACCATGGAAACACAGGTTACACACAGTACAAGGCAAATGAAAATACCTGTGTAAGTGATAGATAGTGTATGAAGAGTTTGAGTTGCACTATGAACAGACCTATGACAGCCTGTGTAATGCTTTATAGACCTACGTATGGATGGTAGCATATACCAATGTAAGGTTTATGTAACTGAGCCTGGAATAGTTGTTTTTATCAATGACAATGTTCTTACAGGGGTTAGAAATCAAGATCAGAGTTGGCATTGTTGCTTTGCATTACTATTTGATATGAGTCTAGTTTGTACTGAATCTGTTACTGTGCATAGCTGTGTAGTGGTGAACATGTATGGTTCGCTGTTGTATGGATGAGTTTTAGTTGCAAACTTAGAGATGTTAAGTGTGGGTTGTTGTGACAAGTTATTGATGAGAATTGTGAAGGGCTAATGTCATTGGTCCTATGACAAGAATTTGAGATCAGAAGACATGATTTGCTTGGTTGAAGTGGTCAGTGGGTTTTATTGTTGTTTTGCAAGGGATCGCATGTTGAGAAAATGTAGAGTGGAATTGCTAGGGTTTCACAGTATTGCAGGGATCAGTTACTGGTTGTTATTACAGAGATGCTAGAGTCGCTGAGTACTATTGTTTGATGCATTGTCGAGCATCTTCTACTGTGGATTTGGCAAAGACATATGTATCCTGAGCAAAGCTATCAAGATAGGGTTTGCTGTTGTTATTTCTGTTAAGCAAAAGCAGATTTGAGTGTTAAGGAGAGATTGTATTTGTTCTTGTTGATATTGAGCAGAGGAAGTTGATTGTTGTTGCTGATGACCTTGTGCTAGTGTTGCAAATTGACAAAGTCAACAAAGAATTTTGATATTTTTTTAGTATTGAGCATAGGTGTATTCGATCAGAAAATTGTGAAACGTGGTCTTGTGATGAATTGAAGGTTGGAGCCTTCAGGGCAAGTCGTAGCTTGCTAAGCAGGGTGGTTGGGTGATGCACGATGGTGACTAGAGTCTCCTTCAGGTTGGAGCCCGAGAACATTTCAAGGAAGCAGGGTGGTTCTAGGGCAGGTTGGAGCTTGTGCAGGATGTTGGAGCATTTTTCCAGTCGGAGCTGGTAAATCAAGGAGTTGGAGCTTCCTTCAAGTTGGAGCCTATAAATTAGGGTGTTGGAGCGTCCTTCCAGTTGAAGCTGGTAAATTAGGGCGTTGGAGCGTCCTTCAAGTTGGAGCTTGTAAACCGAGGGGTTGGAGTCTCCTTCAGTGAATGCTATAAACCTTGAAAGCTAGAGCTTCCTAATTGATGTAAATTTTGAAGACCTATATTAAGAAGTGTTTAGTGGTTTTTCGGTTTCCACTTAAAAATCTCTTTTGTATTGTCTTGATGTCGTGCATTGTTGAATGGTGTTGTTTACTGATGCGATGTTGATTTATGTTTTGATTTGATGTTAATGATGGTTAATGCATTATGAAGTTAAAAATTAACTAATTAAAGTGAAATAATGATTCACTCCCCTCTCAGTATTTCCAGCATAAAGAGAGCGCAAGGTAATCATAATGAACATGTAAGTTTTCTCTGATTTCATAGTGAATTTCTGTTGTGCACTGTGTTCTTGTTATTGTTTGATCTTCTCACTTGTTACTCTTTTCATTATTTATTGGAAGACGTGTGATGCAGTATGATATTAAAAACCAAATCATTATATTACTAGTGCAGGGTGACTAAAGTGTGAGAACGATTTTAGTGACCTAAAACATATAACTTGATTTATCTAGAACTATTATGATCATATTTATGACTGAAATCACTCCAATTGTCGAACAAAAGTGTGCATTAAATGAAGAGAGATAAATTTGTACTGATTCCTCAAATTGATAGCTATACTTCCTATATATTAGTTTTTGCGCATGATTTCCTTTATCAACCCCCCCACCCAAAATGTAGTACAACTGCCCTAAAGGAATAAGTTAGTTGTCGTTTATCATATAGGGTGGCTATGATAAACTAGTGCATTATTCATGGAGGCTAGTTGTTATAATTAGGATTATTACTTGTCAAAATGGGTAACCCTATAGGAAAACACGTTTCTCCTATTCTTGACAATCAACTGGTCAACCACATAGCCAACAACCCTTGATAGCCACCATTAGCTAATGATATGCCATTATATTTCCGCCACTTGCATCATCTATATGATTCTCACCCATCTAGCATGAGTGCATGGATGAAGGCAAGCTTCCTATGAAAATGTACTTTAATCATTTTGCAATCGGGTGTTTATGCTTGCTCGTTTGTGGCCATTTGATATGGATTATGGGGTGATCTAGCAGAAGGATGGGCTTTGACCATGATCTTGTTGTTAGTTTTTGATGGTTGGGTAGCATCAGACAGGTGATCTGGTCTTGACTTTGGTCAAAGAGGCTTAGAAACACAAGAACTCCAAAACCCAGAAAACTTTTCAGGAGAAAACACCTAGATATGGCTCAATTAAGTTAATTAGTCAATAATTAAATATTTCCTCTGTCTAACTTAGGAAAAGTGATTAATTAACAGTAATTAATTGAGAAAGGTGAGATTTCTCTAGAAACTCACATGGATCGACTTAGGGATGATCGTAACTGTTGGTGAGGATTTAATCATGGTCGTTGGTGAGCCAACGAGAGATTATAAGAGAAGATCGATGGGGTTGCAGCAAGATACACTTGTGATTGAGTTCCTTGGCAGAGATAGAGCTATCTAGCAGCAACAACTGAGCAGGGAAGAGGAGTTCAAGCCAAAAGGGATGAAGAGACAGTGAGGGGCAAAGACCATGAGTTCGAAGGGAGATTTTAAGTTCTGGAGAGGCAACAACAAGGGATTGAGTTATTCGACTAGAGGGTGCGCATGCAGCTTCAGAGTGGCAAATCGATTTAGCTGAGCAGGGGGGTCGATTCAGCTGCCAGAGGCTAGTAAAATTTTCTAGAGCGCTGGAGGGACACTTCCAGCAGCAACAATAGAAAGAATGTCTGACTCAGAGGCAGATTCCAAGAGTGCGAGTTACAGGTTGCACAACATCTGCGTAGGGATTTTGGATGCCCAATTTTCTGAGTGGTGTTGTACTGAGATTTCCCATGGAGGAGGGAGAAATTACCTCAATAATTTTGCCAGATATTCTTGCTGAGGATTGTCAATTTTTGGCATCTAGATTGTACTCAGATATTCATTGTAGCATAATAATCAAAGCCTCATCTGCTACACCTGTTTTCCTGCATTGGATTTTTCCAAGGACATTTGTCCAAAAATAACTATGTCAAATTTATTGTGTGTGTGCTCTATATTTCTTAATTCCAACATTTAATTTTCTGCAACGTTTTTATTTGTGAATAATTGTAGTGTGATTTATTCGTTGTTTCCCATGGCAAATAAACTGCATAATTAATTAATTAGGAGGATAAATTTCCAGTCGCTGCATTTCAAGGAAAATTTCACATGGTATTAGAGCAGTATTGCAGATTAGATCAAAGTCTCAGAAGCGGAAGGGAGAAATTTCGCAATTCAAAGGGATTCTGAGCAAATTTCTTTTAGGTCTGCGCAGAAGTTGGCTAGGCTGTGCGAATTGTTGGACAGGGGTTCGATTTTGCAGTTGTAGGTGGCAGGATGAGTTCGATTTGTTCAGTAGCAGTTCCAATAGGCAGTAATGAAATTGGGAAGCATTTATGGTGAGCAAATCCTTGTTTTTGTTAAGTGGATCTAGGCGTAGTTGTTTTTGCAGCAGTTTTGCAGTAGAAAAATCAACACCGGGTGGAAGAGAAATAACACACAAAGGGATTTTACTTAGAGGGCTTCTAGATTCTATTTTCTGAAGGAAGTTCTTGATTTATGTTTGCAGGTGGGAGTAGCAAGAGGCAAAACTGCACATTCCAGGAGGGAGTGTGAGTAGTGTGTGCAACCAAGTAGGAAACGAGGAGATTCCTGTTTATTTCCCATTTGTGAGTTTTGCATAAAATGACCTCAGTAGGACTTCGAGATCAGGATAGGTTAGATGGAGCCTCGAATTATTGCATTTGGAAAGCCATAATGTATTTCCTGCTAGATGAGCATGGTCTGAAGACGTACGAAGAAAAAGTTCTAGCCGTTCTTATAGACCCACAGTAACTAGAGAACTATAATAAGGAAATGGCCAAGGCGAAGCGGTTGATTCTCCATGGAGTTCGAGATCATGTAGTCTCACATTGTCGTCAAGAATATAACCAAAGAGATGTGGGATGCTCTCAAATCACTCTACCAGAATTCCTTCGAGAATCGGAAGATGTTCCTGAAGGAGAAGCTGAGAACCACTAGGATGTGGAAGGGGGGAGGAGTTACCCATACCTCGCTAGGATTCAAGATGTCTGGAATGAGCTTGCTGCAGTTGGAGAGACATCTAAAGATGCTGAGCTGGTTCGTGTAGCTATCAATGGTTTCATCGAGGAATGGGCTACTCTCGTCCAAGGTATCATTGGACGATATCAACTACCAGGTTTGGATCGATTATGGGTAGATTTCATGTACGAGGAGATGTGACTTGCTCTAGTAAAGAGTAGTCTTAGTGGCAGAAGTAGACGATTGAAGAGTTTGAAGGAGGAGGAGAATGTGGCCCTTACATCGAAGGGAAAGACAAAGAAAGGTCCTAGTCAAGGATAAGGCTCACAGGTAGGAGAAAAAAAGAAAAAGGATCTGTTAAAGATCAAGTGCTTTAGGTGTGGTGAGTTTGGTCACTAAAGTACCTAGTGTCCTCAAAGGAAGAAGGACAAGAAGGAGAAGCAGGAGCAGGCATCAACTTCAGTGGAGATCGATAATTTGTCTTCTAGATTGGAGGATGAATTCACACTATATGCAACTATACCTCTAGGAGAGAGGTGGGGAGACATTAAGCTCCTGACCCCAGGTTACAAATTTTTGGGCAAGTTCTGCATCTGACAGATTTTTCCTCTTGGATCAATCCCCTTGCTACAAGGGCCCATAATATCCAGTAGCAGGTGGATTAGTGTCAGAGGGTGCAGTCAGATGCTGAGGGGCGCATAGTAGATGCAACACAGGAATACTCAGTGGAAAATGCATAGACTTGTAGCAGTCAAATTTTCAGGAGATAGTTGCAGTTCCAAGGACACAATTGGTTCAGTTCTCAGTTGCAGTAGTTGCAGCAACAACAACATGAGATTAGTTGCAGTGCAGAGCAGATTTGGTAGTAGTGTAGATGGTACATTACAGTGTTAGTAGCAACACAGATGCATATTGGTTCAGTTCAGAGTAGCAGATGAGTCATAGCTGCACAGTAGTTGATGGGCAGCGGAAAATTGTCACAATTGTCAGACATCAACAATGTGTATGTGAGGATGTTATGAGATTGTCTAGAACACCTTCCTCACTAAGAGAAAGTGTTAGTTTTTGATGGTTGGGTAGCATTAGACAGGTGTTCTAGTCTTGACTTTGGTCAGAGGCTTAGAAACACAAAAACTCTAGAACCCATAGAGAGAACACCTGGAGATGGCTCTGTTAAGTTAATTAATCAATAATTAAATATTTCCTAAGTCTAACTTAGGAAAAGTGATTAAGTAACAATAATTAATTGAGAAAGGTGAGATTTCTCAAGTAACTCACATGGATTGACTTGAAATGATCTTAGCTGTTGACGAGGATTTAATCATGGATGTTGGTGAGCTAACAAGAGATTATAAGAGGAGGTCAATGGGGTTGTTTGTTTGCCATATCAAATCAACTACATAATTAATCAATTAGGAGACTAAATTTCCAATTGCCTCATTTCAAGGAAAATTTCACACTTGTTCTCTCACCTCAAATGGAGACCTTTGTTAGTGGCCTAATGGGTATAAGAGGGGCACTACTTGGGAACCCTTGATTGAGATAGTGTAGTTCCATCTATCCCTATGTCATACTTAACACTTTCCATTAGACATTAGAAGCCTTTATATCACCTCAATTCTTTGGGTTCAACTGACCATTGGTTCTTTGGGATTTGGCACCCACATGTCCACATACTTGGGTAGGGCTCAGATACTTTTCCCTAGGAGGTAGAAGAGTTGCGAGGGAGCGACTTTGCCCCTCGAATCCGCTCCCTTGTATCAAGTAACCGTATGAAAGAGTTCTTGTCTCATCCAATCTTAATCAACACATACCATGCACATGATTCCAAGCATATTTCTGCATTCAACTCTTCCTACAATATTTCTGAATAAATGAATTCTACTTTCTAATGAAGAGCTCTTTTCTAAAGATTTTCATACCTCTTCCCTTCAAATTTCCATCTTGTTAACTTCTTTTGAATGAATTACTTCTTTCTTTGAAGATGATATTCCTTCTTTAAGATAAGAAATTCTTCAATTATGCCTTCATGTTGCTTCTTAATTATCTTCATACTTTCAAACTTTGAGACTACTTTTCCATAATCTTCTAGTGGAATATACTCCTACCATGTTACTATGATTCTTCCATATACTGAAGAACCTTCTTATGATGGTTTTGTTACTGTCAAGGATCCTTGTGATCCTTTCCTACTAAAAGACTGTTTTAACATGATGCCAAGGGGTAACTACATGCACTGTGGGGTGCGAGATGGTCCAAATCTTTCTATCCTTGGTTTTGCTAGATGATTGGTAGTAGTTGAGTTCTTCAATAATAAAGATCTTTATGATCTTCATTCTTCGACTTCTTTTCAGGTTTTTCATTTTCTTTCAACAATGTGAACTCCACTCCTTTCTTTCCTTTTATTGTTCTAGCTTTTCGTGAGATACCACACTACCTCTACAAGGTACATATTCCATCCAGATGTTCATTAGGTATGTCCTTTTAGATTTTATTTTTTTCTTGGATTCTCAATCCTCGAAGAATATCGGTCCTCTTCGACCACTCGTGTGTTGGATACTTGTCCCTTCCTCAAAGAGTGTTGGCCCACTTCCTATCTTGGATTTTCTATCCTCAAGGAAATCACAAATGCTTATCCAATCCTCCATCTGCCATTCTCTCTTCATGGCCTTCACTTAGATGTACGATTATTAGTCCTGGCCTAGTACATGACACATGAATAAGAGAATACAAGTGTGATGTTTGTCATCACTCCCTCTCAACCAGAGAGGAGATCCTTATTCCCACTTGATTTAGGGAATAGATTCTTGCTCCTTCACAAATATTAAGGAGATTTCATACTCCCTCTAAAGCATAGAGGATATTCTTTCACTTCCTTTCAATTTGGAAGTCATAATCACAAGCTTTATAGCTTGCCTTCATAAATGTATCAACTACCAGATCTTCATGGCGATAACTGCATGGCTCCCTCTTTCCTTTGCATCTCTTCATGTTGAGCTTCTTTCTTCTTGGATTTTCTGGAGCTATTCTTCCTTCAATCTTATGACAAGGTTCATGCCATCATCTTTCATGTCACTTTTCTCTAATCATCATCATCAATGGAGGCATTATGTTGAGCCTATCTTTGCTCCCTCCAAACATGAAAGTGATTTTCGTTGATGTGTGAACATTAGGTTATCTTCTTACACTGCTACCTTCCAATTCCAAGATGATGATATTGTGATTAATTCTTCTAATTGTTAATTAATTTAACAATTTATTTGCTATGACAAATACCAAATTAATCATACAACAACCTTTACAAATAAAACTGCGGAAATAAATAGCGCTGGAAATTGAGAAAATACTAGCACACACAATAAAAATTGCAATTACTATTTTTGGACAAAAGACCCTGGAAAAACGCAACTTGGGAAAACCAATGTTGCAACTGAGGGTTTTTATTATTATGCAATAGTGATATTCTGAATACAATCTATGGATGCCCAACTGGAAATCTAAACAACAAGAAAATCTGGCCAAAATTATTTACGGGAATTTCCCTTCTTCCACAAGCAACCCCGACGCAACTAACGTTTGGAAAATTCGTGCTCTTGGACCCTCCTGCGTCAGCCTCAACACAGTGCTTGCGTAGACCCTTGGACATCTAAGCCCGAAACTGCCTATGATGAAGTCGTTTTGCCTGTCTCTGCTGGGGAAATTGATTCTCCGACCCTCCGGAAGACTTTCCTAGCCTCTGCAAGCTGAATCGATTTTTCCTCCAGCCAAATCGAATTTCTTTTTTGAAGCAACTACGCACTGTTTTGCACTGCCTCACTGGGAATAACTTGGCCTCTTTGTTGCTACCTTTCCAGATATGGAAAACTTCCTCTGGATCACTGCCTCTGCTCCTCACTCTCTTTGCTTCCTCACTGAAGCTTGAACTCTCTGGCAACTCACTGCTACTACTCTGGAGAATCGAATTCTCCAAGTGGATCTGGTGTGTTCTCCATCACCATATCGATCCCTTCTTATATATTCTTGTTGGGACTCCAACGACCAATATTAAATCTTAACCGATGGATCAAATCATTTCTGGTTCGATCTGTGTGAGTTTCTAGAGAATTCACCTTGACTTAATTAATTTTGATTAATTAGCTAGTTTTCGTAAGTTTAGACTTAGGAAACATTATAAAATTTGTTAATAATCTAATTAAGTCATCTCTAGGTGGAATTTCCAAAAATATATCTAGGTTTTGGAGATCTCATTTATTCTAGCCTTTCACCAAAATTCATGCTAGAACACATCCGATGCTACAGAAAATAACACTCCCTCTTACTGAGGACTATTTTCTCTCTATTGCTGCACATCCTGTCACAACACCTTCTCTCTGTATCACCTCCTGTCACGTTGCTGATGTTTGGCCATACTGACCACCAACCACTGCACAACTTTGATGTTGCATCTGTGCTGCTACTGACGCTACCAACACTGCATCTGCACTGCAGCTCCCTCTCATTTGTTGTTGTTGCACTTGCAACAACTGCAATTGAGAAGCATCCAAAATACTGAATCATCTATGTTCAACATGATGCATATGTCTCCAGAGTCCTGATTGCTAGTAGCTACCGCACTATCTACTGAAGTATTTGTGTCGCTGTTGACTCTGCACTGAACCACCTGCTCCGCTGTCAACACTGCAATGCGCTCCTCAATGCTGACTGCTAGTAGTCTGCAACTGTCACTCTGGTACTGACTGCATCAACTGCCACTGAACCACCTTGCTATTGAATACTGTGGGCCCCTCGTACCCAGGTAATGATTCTATGAGGTGGACTCCTCAATGGATCTTGCTGAATCTCTGTAACTCTCTAGGGCTACAACACCAAATCGCCCCACCTCACTCCTGGAGGTATATCTGCGAATATAGCAAACTCTTCCTCTAGCTTAGCGTAAAGCTTGTCTATTTCCGCTGATGGTGCCTGTTGGTCCTGCTTTTCCTGCTTGTCCTTCTTCCTTCGAGGACATTGAGTACTTTAGTGAGCGAGCTCACCACATTTGAAGCACTTGACCTTTGAGATGTCCTTCTTCTTCTTCTGCTCCCCCTACCCCTGACTTGGACCCTTCGATGCCAAGGCGACATTCTCCTCCTCCTTCACACCCTTCCATCCGTTGCTACTGCTAGCACTGATGGAGCTCTTTAGAAGAGCTTACCTCAACTCCTCTTGCTGTAAGTCAACCCAGATTTTGTCCCATCCTTGTAGCATGTCTTTGCCCAATATACTTAGAAGTTAGGACAAAGACTTGCCAATCCTCAGAGACACTGTTCAATGCCAACCGTACTAGTTATGAAGGTTGAGGTGTTGCCCCAACAGCTGCAAGCTGGTCTTGAACCCCCTGAATCTTGGTGAGGAAGGGATCTATGCCTTCCCCCTTTTGCATCCTAATGCATCTCATCTTCTCTTCCAGGAACATCTTCCGTTGCTCGGAAGTACCTTGGTATAATGTGGAGAGAGTATTCCACATCTCTTTGGTCGTTCCCTTGGCTGCTATATGTGAGACTATATGATGTCGGACTCCATCCGAGATCAACCACTTCGCCTTTGCCACCTCCTTCCTGTATTCTTTACGTTGATCTGCATCTTGGGGAACTGCCACCACATTATCTATGTAGGATTTCAGGCCATATTCATCTAGAAGGAAGGACATCGCAGCCTTCTAGATGACATATTTGGAAGTGTTAGAAAATCATAAAGGCATAAAGATTTTGTTATTCTTTATAATTACTTGTGATGTTCTTGATTTGTTGTTACGATTCTTTATATCTTCTTTCTTTTAGTTCATCAAGCAATTACCAAAGCGAAAACACATAAAACTTGGAAGACTTCGATCTGGCAATCTACGGCACGAAACAGAGAGAGAGAGAGGCACCAAAATTTCGTTTTTCTTTTTCTCCTTAGACTCTTCCCAACTCGCACTTCTTTTGGCTTCCCACTTCACACTTTGCACTTCCCAGCTTCCTTAGAGATATAGAACTTGCTTGAGATGAAGTGCTCCAAATGAATTCGACTTTCTTCTATTTATAGGCTTCAAGGGAGGTCGAATTAGTGTCCTTAGGTCAACTTGATCTCTTCTAGGCCGACTTGATGTGGGGGATACATAAATTATATTTGACTCAATATTTAACCTTTTTACATGATTCGAAAGCCCTAGAAGGGTCTCTTTAAAAGTACAATGACTTTATGGACTCAGAATAAATCCTAGAAGTTGTCAATGGGGACTTTGACCTAAAACATGGTGACTCAAGCATGAAGCCCATGCTTTAACAAGTCACAATAATAATAATAATAACTCTTTTCTTTATTCTTTTGACAAGTACATTACAAGATGACTCAAATACATTAAATGAAGACTGAACCTAGTTACATTTTCCAACACTCCCTCTTAACTAGGGAGGTATTCATCATATACAAGTACAAGGAAGATCTCAACTATATGAACCATGAAGAACTTTAGGCACCGCAATTCCATGGACTAGATTCTTGACCAGGGCAATCTATCCATTGGTCTCTCAATAATTTAGGCACTGCAATGCCACATAGTACATTCGTATCCAGGGAAATCTATCCAAGTGGGAATAAGATGGACTCAAGCTTTCAACCCTTCTAGGTACCATCAAGCTTACTTGCTAACCACCAATCCAAAGATTCAGGGATGTATCCAAAAACATAGCTCTATAATCAACACCACCTTTTCCAACTTCGGGACCTAGACATCAACACACAATGCCGGCTAGATGTCCTCCCAGGCAATGCCTAACTCACAAAGCTTCAACGCTTCTTGATCCAACAGTTTAAGGAGTACCAATCTCTCCCAATCAAAGTGATTGGTAACCAACATGCTATCAAAACCTTCAAGAGATTCACCTATACAAACACAACCCCAATCAATAATATACTTTCGTATGTACATAATATACTTGGCAGGTCTCCTTTCACGATTGGGCATGTCTTCTAGACATGCCTTTTCACTGAACTTAAATATTTGATTATTTATTATTTACATGATTTATATTCACTTTATTTTAGGGAGTTTATATTCGTAACACAATCAATGTGTTCTAGGAAAGAACCAATCAACAAGCTTCAATATCATATGCAATTGGGTCTTCACAACTCCCTTTGAAGTTATCATTGCTATCTTTCTTATGTACTTCAAGAGACCATATCGAATGTTGATCAATACCATGCTCATCTATCAGGCTTCTATGTATCGAGTACTTGTATGGAAGAGTTCTTGTCTCATCCAATCCTAATCAAGGCATACCATGCACATGATTCCAAGCATATTTCTGCATCCAACTCTTCCTGTTGCTCAACATCCATGGGTGGTATCATAGGTGAAATTTTCTCTTAGATGGTTCTCAGCCGACAACGAACAACCACTTGTAGCCACGAGATAACTCAATGTGCCATTATCTCTGCCACCTGAGCTAGCCATGTGGTCTCTCACCATTCTGTTATGATCGTATGTTTGAAGATGGGCCTCCCAACCCCGAAGGTATGGCTTTTCATTGGTGTAGTTTAGTAATTTTATTTATTTATCATGGACACTTTTGGGCATGGATTGGTAAGGGGATTTGGTGGAAAGAGTGCGCTAGATCTGTACTCTTATCTCCTTTGCCTAATTTGGTGGCTAGCCTTGTTTCTTAGTCCCATGGGATCTCCTTTATTGGCTATCAGCTTTAGGGCTGGCACTACATGGGAAATCCCTATTTTGGTTGCATGGTCCTGCTTCTCGACACCATATGCATCACTCCCCTCTGCTCATTTTAACCTAATTTATCATCTTTTCCATTCGGGTCCGCATTTGTCCACTGGGTCCACAAAGGGTTAGCCTCCCCTTCCCCTTGCCCACACCTTGGGTCGGGCCTAAAACGATGCCCCAGAGGTTGATGCAGCTAAAAGAAAAGAAAAGTCATAATTTGGCCACTTACGATAGGAAATGTACCACAAAATGCAAAAGATGGTCGGGGCATACAAATTTAGCACGTGGGCAAAAGCCAAACATGAGCTCTACCCGTTATCTATGACCATCACCCTAGTTCCTATGGGCCAGTGCCTGCTAATGTCTTTGAGGTTTGGAGTTTCATTGGAGCAGCACAATAACAACACTGCTCCATGCCATAACAACAAGTGGCAAGAGTTTTCCAGTGAGGAAAGGGTCAACAAATGGCTTTCGAGGAGCTAAACAAGAAAATAATCCAAGCACCAGTTTTGGTAGTACCAAACTTACAGCAGCCCATTGAAGTGGAGACTGATGCGAGCAAGCTATGGGAGTGGTCTTAGTGCGGGGAGGAAGGCCTATATGCTACCATTCTGATGTATTTCATGGGGCAGTTCTTAACTACCCTACCTACGATAATCAACTCTACGCCCTGGTGCAAGCTTTGAAGAAGTGGAAGCATTATATTATAGGAAAGGAGTTCGTAATGCACGTTGATCACCAGCCACTACGATACTTGCAGGCTCAGAGTAAGCTACAACATACTAGGTATTGCAATTGGATGGGTTTTCTATAGCAGTTTCATTTGGTGATCAAGTACAAGAAGGGAAACATAAGCAAGTTGGCTGACATGCTTTCAAGGCTACCCACATCAAAGATCATAACTTTGGGGACTCTTATGCACATGGAGCCATTCACCCATGATGCATATAGAGAGGCATATTCGGAGGATGAGGACTTAAAGGAAGTGGTTTAGTAGTTGCAAAGCTAGATTCATGTGCACGATGATGACAAGACCATTGACTACCATCGCCAGGATGGGTTACTCTACAGGTTGGATAAGGTAAGTGTTCTTAAATTTGAGCATGTGCATCTGATTAGAGAGGCTCACGCCTGCAAGGTTGCAATGCACTTTGGTGTAGGGAAGACCGTGGACAAATTGCAAAGATATGTGTATTGGCCCAAGATGTAAGAATGAGTAGCTAGGTTCATAAGAGCGTGCATGATTTGTTGTACCAACAAGCTTAGCAACAAGAAATAAAGTCTATATCATCCCTTACTTGTACCCACCTGTCCTTGGGAAAGTATTTCCATGGACTTTGTGGGAGGTTTACCAACAACCAAGAAGGGACATGACTACCTGTTCATGGTAGTTGACAAGTTTAACAAGATGCATGTTCAGATGCCCTATAAGAAGATCATTAGTGGGCAAGAAGCAACAAATGTGTTCTTTGGATAGGTTTGGGTGCACTTTGGGATACCAAGGAGCATCAATTTAGACAAGGACAAGACTTCTTAGTGCATTTTGGACTACATTGTTGGAGAAGATGGACACAAAGTTGAAGAGATCTACAACATTCCATCCACAAATAGAAGGGCGAACAAAAGTAGCCAGCAAGACCTTGGTGCAGCTTTCGAGGGGATACAACCAAAAGTATCCGAATACCTGGGATGAAAATATGGTATATATACAACATTCTTACAACAAAGCAGTCCACACTTCTACACGAAAGTCCCCATTTGAAACTTGTTTTGGATTTTGCCTCCTTCACCTTTGGACATTTCATATGGGAAGCAAGGAGGAGTGAGGGGCGGTTTTGCAGGAGATGCCTTGAGGGATGGAAAATTTATAGAGAAGATCACACAAATCCATATACGGGTATAGGAGACATTGCAAAAGTCACAGGAGAAATACAAGGTCATGCATGATCAACATAAAATAGAGAAATCATTCAAGGTTAGAGACAAAATTTGGTTACAATTGGATAAGGATAAACTATAGGGGCTTGGTAAGAAAATTAGGGCTTTGAGGTATGGATCCTTTGAGATACTAGAAAAGGTGGGGGTTAGTGCCAACTCAGTTTACCATCATATAAGTGCATTTACTTAGTTATGAATGGAGAGAATTTGAAACTCTATTAGCCTTCTGTGCTAGATCAGGAAGAAGAATAGGTCCTACCTTTTGTGTAGGATTTGGCACTAGATGCTCAAAAAGAGTTGACAGAAGATACGTTTTTGCAGAAGACGTCCATAACTACAAGACAAGGGCAACATGACCTTTGGCAGATTTGGTTGAAAGGATAACTTCCAAGCAAAGCTAAATGGTACACCAAAGAGAAGGTGGTGGAAAAATTTCCTCACCTCATTCAGTAGAACATTTTGGGGACGAAATTGCTCCCAAAATGGGGAGGTGTGATCCGGATTTGATCATTGTATTATTTGTCATCCATCTCGATGCTTTCATAGTGGAAAAAGTTGAGGAATTAGCTCTCAGGACCATTTTACTGGCATGACTTAGTTTGGAAAATTGGGGTCTGAAACTTCCTGAGAGAGTTTTGAGGCATCAAGTAACGTTTTTTGGGGTTAAAACTTTTTTAACTTAGCGCCACACCTTTTTCTCCTATTTTGCACACAAACACGTTTCCAACAACGCAAGAATCACGTCAATCAGAGTTTGTATGCAAAATTTATGTGGCTCAGAAGTTGACCTTGTTTTCACCACCATAATTTGAGAGGTTTCCACATTAACCCCCATTATTCATGAAAAAAGGGCTAGCCATATGATTATCATGTAGAAGACTCTAGAAGAGTCTATATTATAACTTTGGTTAAAAGTTGATGTAGTCAAACCAAACCACTAGTAAGCTATTGGGCTTTGTTATAACCAGGCCACTAGGAGGAAAGGGGGTTCCATTATTTCAAGTGCATTTGTTCCATAGCTGAGAGGGATAGGAGATAGAGCACATAGAGAGGATTTGTGCGTTGTATTAGCCCACAGGCCATAGGCCATACTTCTTTGTATTTGTAGACATTTTCTATTCAGAGAAAGAGAGAAGAGTGGGTTCACCTTTCACTTAGGTTTTTACCCTGAAAGGGTTTCCTAGGTCATATCTTGTGTGAAGGAGTTTCCTAGGTCATATCTTGTGTCAAATGTGTGTGAGATTTTATTTTGCGATTCTCTATTTTTTGCATAATTTTAATTTGCATGCATATGCTATTAATAGTAATCTACAAATCTATATATCTAAAGCAGTGTTGTGAAAATCACAATTTTTTGAGTTTGGCAATATTATCGCTCGATTTTTACGTTAATTTTTTTCACAAAAAATCGCGAAAAAATATCGATAACTTGAAATAATCGCGATTTTTTGGGTAAAAATCTTCATTATTATTTTTTTTTTTGCCGATTTTTTTGATGAGGAGGAGCAACAGGAGGAGGAGGTGACACAACCTACCCAGGCTACCCCTGTCACGAGTAGAGGACATGGTCTACCTCTTGTCGCTCCTAGTTCTTCTTCTAGGCACAGCAGAGTCCACTGCCAACTCCATCAACATCTACATCTAGAGGGAAAGCTATTGCATTTTCTCGCATGAGGGGCAGAGGAAATCAGTGGTATTAGTTATTTGGTTCATTTCATTGTATATGACATTATGACTCATGATATGAAATACAATATTATATTTTTTGTTGATATTTTGAGGTTGAGTTGGGACTTAGGAGTCAGGACTGACTATTCAGGGCATGATTCATTATTATGTGTGATGTAGCAATGGAAATGATATTAAACATCTTATATATTAGTTCTTTTATCATATTGATGTGTCATTGTATTTCTTTTATGTTGTAGATGCATTAGATATTAAAAAAGTTGAAAAAAAATGAATATTTTTGTATTTACGATTTTTCTCGATTTTTACAATTTTTTCCGATTTTTTCCCAATTTTTTCCCTCGCCGATATTATCCCAATAACGATTATGATGACATTGATCTAAAGAGATAAAACAATAGTAGTGTAAATCTTGGATTTTTAAGTATATTTTATTTGCTCTGTTGTGATAAACTGTCCAATGGAATATCCATGACAGTTTACAGATCAAGAAAGTGCATCTTCTTTTGGGATTCAATTGCGTGATTTTGGAAAGATTGTTGTTCCTTGTCTCATGAGTTTTCTTTGCTCCGGTCAAATTGTACATCCATCAAGAAGTTGGTTGGGCTTATCCTTAAAGAAGGTGTGTATACGATGAATATTGCTACAACAAGGCATTTTTGGTATGATTGGGGTTGGAAGTTTGGTTGCCCTCTTCAATTGTATGATGCGTTAGTGGCATACCCAAGCCCTAGCCCTTTATGTTCATAAGGTTTCTATGAATTCAATGGACAGGTGTGTTCGTTGGCTTCATAGTGTGTGGATTTTTTGGCTTTTCTTTAAGATGAGAGTTTTTCTTGGGTGGTTATATATTAGGAACTTCCTTCTAAAACCATGTTGGTAATGAATGGGCTTTCTGAGGGTTTTCGGTCGATTTGCTAGTGCTATGAGATAGTAAAACATATTTTATAGGATTGTCAATTTGCGAGGAAAACTTAGTAATGTCTAGGATTAGTACTTAACTCTCATCCAAGGTAGGATTTATTGGAGGGCGACCCTTTTGGGTGATTGCAGTTATTTGTTGCATGCATCTTTTATTTTTATTTGGAATTGCTTGATGATCTTTGGAAGATCTTTTGTTGAAGCTTGTAATAGCTTTGGAAGGTCTTCTGCATAGGCTTGGTGTCGTGGCATGTAGGAGATGATTTATTGCCTTGTTTAGCTATTAATGTCTTCTTTACTAAGTTTAACTTAGGAAAAGTACAATAATTAAAGTCAGTTAATTATTGAGGACTATTATGACATTTTCTAAGGATAGATCCTAAAATTATTTAAGTCACTTAGAAATAATCTCAACCATTGATCTCTTAGATCTTCTATAAGGGAGATTATGTTAGGGATTTGGTCCTAATGAAGATTATAAATGAAAGCCTAATGGGAGAGATGAAGATATAGGTAGAAGAGAGATAGATACAACATTTTTGGGAAAGCGATTTTTTCAAAGAGAGAGTGAATTCTCTAAGCAAGAGGCTTAGTTAGACTAAGGAGAAGTAAGAGAATATAGGGATAATTTTGGGAGTGTTTCCAGGAGGCCGATTTGCTGGAGATTGGAGAAGTCGAATTGTTGAAGCGAGAAGGAGGTGCAGTTATTGGAGAGGCCGATTTGCAAGGGCTGATTTGTGAGTTCATAGAGGCTTAGCGAGGGCAAGGCACAAGGGCCAATTTACTGGTGAGAGGTGGACCGATTTTCTCCAAGGTGAATTTCTTCAGTGGCTAGTTTCTAGTTGGCCGAATTTCCTTAAGCTAAATTACTCCAGTGGGGCCAAGTTGCAGGTTTCAATCACTGTATTTTTCTTTGTAAATTCTTTGTGGGTCGAAACCCTGATTTTCCAAATTAATTACCGAAGGAGAATTGTTGTGGGTGTTTATCTGTTGTAATGTGTGATTGTGCTCTCTCATTTTATTTCCGTTGCATATAATTTCTGGATGTTAAATGTTGCGAGAAAATAAATCTGGGATGGTATTAGGATATTTAACATGGTATTAGAGCTCTAGAAAACTTTGAAGGAGAGATCCGAGATCATTGGGGTTTGCAACAAGGAATTTCTTCTTTTATTGTAACAAAATTATTTTTTAATTTTGCAAGTGGGGTTTTGTGCCCAAGGTTGACTTTTGATATGCATCACTGAATAGTTTGTGATATAAAGACATGTTGGATGGCATCGTTAGCTTCAGTCCCTAGAAGGAGTGGATCACCATAGCTTTCAAAATGAATGGCTTGTGGAATTTTGTGAACACAAATATCTAGGTTCCTTTAGATCCAAGGCTAGTAGCTGAGTACAATCAAAAGGATGATGTGAAAGTGATGGGTATAATTTTGGATGGTGTGAGGAATCACATAATTCTTCACATATCAAGGAAGGACATGGCAAGTCAGATGTGGGTATCCCTAACCGGTATTTATCAGAGTACAAATGAAAGCAAGAAGATGTTGTTGTGGGAAAAATTGAACATCATTAGGACAAACAAGTTTGAGATCATAACATCTTTCCTTACAGGGATCTAACAGGCTTGTGATGAGCTTTCAGCGTTTGGGGAGGTTGTGAATGATTCATATATTGTGAAACTGGCTCTGAAAGGATGTGCCAAGCATTCGACCACCTTTGTGGATGGGATCTTGGCTAAGAAATAGCTTCCTAATTGGAGTTGGTTGTGGGATTATTTCATTTAGAAGGAGATTTGATAGAATTCATTAATCGAAGGACAATAGAGGAGTGGTGAGGAGAAGAGGAGCTTTCTCTTGTTGCACAAGCGAAAAATGGAAAACAAAAGGCCAAGCAGAACTAAAGTGGAGGTGGACCTTGGTAGGGCAAAAAGGAGAAGGACATGAGAAAAATCAAGTGCTTTGCATGTCACAAGTTAGAGCATTTTTCTAGTCATTGCCCAAACAAGAATAAGGGAAAGGGAAAGACAACCGCGAAAACCACTAAACAGATGGATGAGTTAGCTGAAAAGTTTGAGAAGAACTTCGCATTGGTGTCATGCTTTTCAGGAACCATCACAAGAGGTGTTTGGTTTGTGGACAGTGGAGCATCTCGTCACATGACGGGATATCGAGACATTTTCACCAGCATGACCAAGGAGCCTAGAGATTACATGTAGAGTTTGGTGATAATACCAAGTATGCAGTAAAGGGCATTAGTAGCTTTGAGTTTCAGATGGACCTAGCTGGTATCATGGAGGTGAAGGAAGTGTTGTACGTATTGGGTTTAGAGATGAATCTCCTTTTAGGTTTAGCCATAGAAGACATAAGACTAGAACTCAGCATCATGGGAGGTGAAATGGTTGTTGAGCCAAAAGGAGAAGATCCTAGCAAGAGGTGAGTAATTGTGAGAAGGGAGAAGAATCTCTATCTGTTGAGAGGACACCTGGTGAAGACTCTTGTACATGAGAGTGACAACCAATGTGATATTTGGCATACGAGGATGGGAGACCTACACTATAGGGCTCTTCCAATGTTACGAAGAATTGCTATGAGTTTTTCAGATATCAGGGTGGAGTAGGAAGGAGTGTGCAAAGGGTGTGTGCTTATAAGGAAGCCAACGCTGCGATTCGTCATAATTAGACTAGATCTAAGGGAGTGCTAGACTTGGTGCACTCAAACATTTGTGGTCTTATGTCTATGCAGTTGATCACAACGTCTTTGTACTTTGCAACATTCATAGATGATTTTTCTAGGAAGATTTGGATCTATGTACTTATGACCAAGGGTGATGTCTTCTGTCAGTTTCAAGAGTTCAAAGCTCTTGTGGAGAACTAGACTGGGAAGAATATTAAGGAGTTGAGATCGAATAATGGGGGCGAGTATGCCTCTAGTGTGTTCCAAGATTTTTGTAGGGTATCCGAGATCAAGAAAGAGCTCATGACACTTTACAACCCTTAGCAGAATGGGATTACTGAGAGGAAGAACATGACCATAATGGAAGTAGTCAGGGAAATGATTTATGTCCATAATTGCCTATGTTTTAGTGGGAAAAGGCTTACAATACAATTGTTTATATGCAAAATAAAAGTCCTCATAGGATATTGGAGGACGTGATCCCTAAGAAGATGTTTATAGGAGTAAAACTTGATATGAGCCATTTGCGCATCTTTGGTAGTCTAGTGTATGTCCATGTGTTAGGATATTCCGACACATAGGAATAGTTAAGTTCAACTTGGTCTAGTATAGAGTTAGGTTAGCGTTAGGTAAAGTGTGTTTCTTTACCGTTGTA
>APFE031047157.1:115065-135064 GCA_000404065.3 Pinus taeda | reverse complement strand
TATTTTACATTGATTGTGAAGAGGAGGAAGAAAATGATCAAGAAATGTCAAAAGAAGAGGATATACACTAGGAACCAACCCTAGAGAAAGAAGAAATGAATCTGACCATATCTTGTAAAGCATTGACAAGAATTACCACTCCTCAAACTCTCAAGATAGAAGGACATGTCAAGAAGAAAAATGTTTAAGAAGTGAAAGATCACATCAAGCATCAAGAAATGAATCTGACCATATCTTGTAAAGCATTGGCAAGAATTACCAATCCTCGAACTCTCAAGATCGAAGGACATATGAAGAAGAAAAAGGTTCAAGAAGTGGAATATCACATCGAGAAAGAAGAAATGAATCCAACCATATCTTGTAATGCATTGGCCGGAATTGCCACTCCTCAAACTATCAAGATAGAAGGACATATCAAGAATAAAAATGTTCAAGAAGTGAAAGATCAATCAAGCATCAAGAAATGAATCCGACCATATCTTGTAATGCATTGGAAGAAATTACCACTCAAACTCTCAAGATAGAAGGACATGTCAAGAAGAAAAAGTTTCAAGAAGTGAAATATCACATCGAGCATCAAGAATAAGTTCTCCAACTTTTAAAGGATAATGCCACTTTAGTGTAGAATCAAATGAAACCAAAAGAAGATCAATATCGTAGTGAAAGAAGTTTTGATGTAGGCAATTGTGTAATTTTATGGCTACATCTCAAGAAAGCTATTTATGAGAAGGAAATGTTGGCAATACTACATGCACTTAAGAAATGGCAACCTTACCTAATGGTAAGACACTGCAAGGTAAAAATGGATCATGATAGTCTTAAATACTTTTTAGAACAAATATTATCTTTATAAGAACAAAAAAAATGGGTCACAAATATGTTGGGTTATGACATTGAAATCATCTACAAAAAAGGGAAGCAAAATGTTGTTGCAAATGCACTCTCAAGAAAGGATGAGGATGTGGAAGAATGGTTTTGTGCTATTTCTATTATCCAACCAGATTGGATAAATGAAGCAAGGGATGAGTGGAAGAAGGATGAAGAAGTGTGGCCACTCATTCAAAAGTTGCAGAAGATCTCATTTCAAGAAATATTTCCAGAACTTGACAAGGAAGGAAAAATCATATTGGAACCTGGAGCAGTCATAGAAATAAGAACCTGACAACTACGAAATCGATCAATTTCAAAGTATATCATCAAGTGTAAGAACTTACCCGCTAAAGATTCCACATGGGAGGACAAGAATTTTATACAAAAGCATCAAGAACTACTCAAGCATTGAGGAAAACACATTTTGAAGGAGAGGGGCATGTTAGGTCCCTATACTACTAGTGTAACCCCTTATTTTTATTAGTACAACCCCCTTATTATATTTTTGTGCCCATGTAGTCCCCAAATTGTTATTATTGTGCCCCATAGAAGCCCACTACTGTTATTATTGTGCCCTTACATTATTATTGTTATGTCAACTCTGATTATATTATGACCCCTTAGACTCCTATATATAGAATGGAGGTCTTGTCATTTGTATCATCCAAGAATTGTTCATTTTTGTAATGTAAAGGAGTTTTCCCCCTCGAAGAGGCTAAATTCTAAGGCATTTATATCTCTTTTATATCTTTTTGTGAGCTGGTTTCATAACATTAGTGGCTCCAAAAAATTGACAATAAATATCACATATGTGGATCTTACTTTATTAATAAACAACTCTAACCATAAAAACCTACAAATTTTATTTCAACTTTTTGAGCTAGGGCCTACTCTTATTCATAGTTTGGCCAAAATGGGATATCATAGCACAATGGGAGCCCTTTGCTAAGATAGTAATTTCCTCAGTGCTTCCATTTATTATTTCTTTAATCATACAAACTCCTCAACCATTCCTATCCCTCTAGCTATAGTTAAAGACTCTAACACTAACTTCTCATATGGTCAAGCGAGCTAATTTCACATACAGGGTTTTATATCCACATGAGAGCACCATATTTGTTTCTCTCTATATTTCTTTTTATATCTATATGCCTCTCTACTCAAATCCCACACACCCCATGCGTGCTTGTCTCTTTTCTTATCTCTCCATGAGTGCTTCTCTCCTTCCCTTGCACACACTTCTCTCTGTCTGCCCCTTGCTTTCCTTTATGATTTTCTTCCTCATAAGGTTTCATGTCAGACCTACCAATCATGGTTAAATAAAAATATTATTGTTAGACTCCATAACTCTTTGAGTGGTAATCTTCCCATTTCTTGGATAAGATAGTTGTTACACATCAAGCCCCCTATTGCCTGATTAGGGATTTAGGGTTTATCTAAACCTGAACTTCAAGGTTAATTATGAGATGGGGTTACCAAATTGTTTCTTACTTTAGTCACCAAAATAATAATTTATATGAGCTAATAGGTCACCCAAAAGGATCCTTAAGGCTCATAAGTCATCTCCATATTGCGACATCATCTCAAGGTCACTACCTTTGGTCAAGCATCTCCTATAAGAATATAAAAATATGGCCTAAGGAAACATATTCAACTTCATTGAGCTAAAGAACTTCTCCTTGCCCACTTAAGGTTAATAGTACCTACCTCATACTTATAGCTTTCTCACACATATTTAACCAATAATATGGCCTTTCTCCCAAGGAAAATAAAGTCCCTTCAAAATAGGAGGACCTTTAAGTCCACTCACACTCAATAGGGATACAATATTTGTTTCCCATCCCATAACTAGTTTGGGAAAGACTAACCACTTCAATAGATTGCAAAAATATCTACTTCTGAAATCAACTTCGTATTATTATTTGCAACCATGCATTTTACTCATAATTATTATTCTCACTCTTAATTACATTACAAAATCTGGGTAATTAGAGGGGACATTACAGTCCCATCCTTCTTAAGGGAATATCATCCTCGACATTTTACTATTCATAGAATTGAGTTCTATATATAAAAAATAATGGATATGCCATTTTCATGGCATCTTCTAACTATGGTGTTGTTTCATTTTCTCTGAAGTGCTTCCATTGCACCTTGATTTGCATAATGGATTTATTTTGGAGCATATACTCCTTCCTATTAAGTATGCATTATGGTTCTAGCTAGAATTCCCCTTCTGGTTCCACTTATACTAAGGTCCAATCAATAACAATATTAGCACCATGTATATAATTCTTAAGAAAGGATATATGAAATTCATCATGTGCTTTTATTTTCGAAGGTAGAGAAATACTATATGCAACTGGCCCACTCTCTCCAAGATCTCAAAGGGTCCACAATACCAAGGTGCCAACTTGGCACATGATCACACTTTCTAGGAATTTTTCTTGGGTCTAATTCAGAGATATACAGACTCTTCTACATGGAACTCCTTGTTATTTATATTTTTATATACATAATTCTTATGTCGATATTGAGCCACTTTCAATTTATGTTTTATTTTTTCCACTTCCTGCTCCATTTATTTTAACATATCTAGCCCAAGTGTGATTTTATCCACTAGGTTATCCTAGCTTATTAGAATTCTTCATTTTCTGCCATCCAATGCTTCAAATGGGTTCATATTTAGTGACTCTTGATATCCATTATTGTAATAAAATTCCATCAAAGCTAGAAAATATTCCCACTTGTTGGCTTGGTGCATAACATACATTTTAAGCATCTCTTCCCATGCTTAATTAACCCTCTTATTTGTGTGCTAAAGAGTGAGAGAACAAGTGTAAATATCAATTTGAGGCGAAGAAAGGCAATTTGCAGCAAAGTTTTGGAATTTCTCTGGGCGCGGCACACCGGGCACAGAATTTGCAAAGAAACTTGAACGGGCATGGTGCACCTGGGTGTAGGCGCGGCGCACCAGTCCTCCAAGCCTAAATTTCACCCAAACGACTTTTCCAAGCTCCAAAATCTTGCAATCATCATTCCTCACGTAAATGGAACCTCTCATTTCACCATTACAAGAGATTTGATCATCTTTGATGATGTTTTAATAGGTGAAAATTCAAACCCTAGTTTGTTGCACAGTCATATTGCAAAAAACTGTCTAGGGTTTTGAAAGTTGTCATTGTTGTTGTTTTTCTCTCCTGCATCATTTTCACATTCCCTCTTCACCACATTTCCTAAATTTCATTTCCGTTTCCCTCTCTCACTTACAATCAACCTACCCCCTTATCCCCAAAACCCTAACACCTAAATCCCATTATTCCCCAAACCCTAATCTGCATTCCCAAACCCTATCACTCCCTAATAACCTTACAGCCAGCATCAAGTCCTCCATTCACATGTCCCATTCATCAAATCCCAAAGGAGAAAGCAGTAGTCACCTATCCTTGAAATAAAATCTCTTCATACTCATCATTTTGCACCATACAGTGGAAAACATGGAAACAGATTCAGCTTATGAAAGGGATGAGGAAACAGTGAGTGATTCCTCCCAAGAGCTTCATGCACCAAGAAAACCACATAAGGGAGGAAAACACATCCGGGAGGAGCCCACCACACTTACAGAGTTACTGGCTTGTCCCCTTGTAGTAACATGTTTCAAACATCATTCTTGCTACCAATTTTGTGAGATGGTGGAGAGGGTGAAATACCATCATGAGCTTGCCAAACTATTTGTCCTTCATCTTCACAATAGTCAGGTGAATTTAGCAGGTGTTTGCTTCACTTTAACACCTGAAACTATAGCTAAAGCAACAGTGATTCCAAATGTAGGTGAATAGTGGAACAAAGGACAACATGTGAGCAAAGAGCATTATGAGCCTTATATTAAAGCTAGTTATCAAAAGCAAATCAGTAGGGTCTTTCCTTTCAGATACCTACAAGACACTTATGCTCCACTCATGAATCTCATAATAAAATACTTTAGCTGTGAAGGAAGATTTTCCCACTTGTACACCTATCATATTAGATTATTGATGCATTCCACTAGAGTGAGGATGATGAACCTCCCCTATTTCATATGCAGAAATATTAAGAAAAAGACCACATTGCTGCAAAGAAAAACTCTTCATCAACAGTACAACAACATTTATTGCTTTGCATTGATCAAGATTGTGGTTTTACATTAGCTGATTTTGTTGAATGTTTCTTGGGACACTTTTATTTCACATGAGGTTTTCAAAAGCCCTCAAGTGAGCCCATTAGTTTTTCAAGAGGAAGGAGGGCCTTCAAATCAGCAAGAAGTTCATGAGGCTCAAGCTACAGGGGTTCCAGTATATGTCACTTATGAAATGGGGACAAGGAGGCTATTTGCAGCTGCAAAACGAGTATTATCTCCACCTGGGGTGGAAGGGGTCTCATTTCCTTCATCAGACAACAGGAAAATGCTATCTTCACCTGGGGTGAAAGGGGCTTTACCTTCTTCTTTAGCAGAGCAGGTATAGGATAAAGGGAAGCAACCATTATAGGAGGTAGAACCTTATGAAGGTTAGGAGAGAGATTTCGTTTTGATTTAGGATGATGATGCTAATTTGGGCCCCCAAAGCTCAAAACTCAAGGAGATCATCAAAGAGAAAGAAGCTGAAATCCATGACTTATATATTAACCTTGAAAGAGCTAAGTGGATCATAAATTACCTTGAGCAACAAAATATACAGTTGTAGGATAAGCAGACAATCATGGAGCTGCAAACCATAAGGGACAACAAGCAAGCAGCAAAAAGAAAGAAAGTCAAATTGACACCGCTTGAGCAAGAGATTGATGCTGACCGAGAATCTTGGCTAGAGAGGGAAAATATTCACTTGGAGAAGTTGCTTGAAAAGGCCAACAAGGAGAAAAATATGTTGCGCCACATGGCTTATCATTATTTGGCATGAAACAAAATTTGCAAAGCTAGGATAAGGTGCCTAAAGGCCAAGTTGAAGAAGACTTTGAGGAGCAAGAAAGAACAAGATAAACTCAAGATCTTGGCTGAAGATTCCTTGGTCGAGCATAGTACTTGATGCAGATCACTCATGCCAAATTTCAAGAAATTTGGCAAACTTTTTGACAATTTTGAATTTTTGAAGGAAAAAACAGGTTTTTCTGGCAGGTGCGTAGCGCCACCTGGGGCTCACTTTTTCTAGGGACCTCCTCTGGAGGAAAACTTTAAATATTTTGGATTCCTCATAGAAAATTATGAATACCCAGAAATTACTAGAAATTTTTGACAAGTTTTGGGTCACCTAAAGGGCCAAAAACACCTCAAAAATGCCCTCTCTGCCACTTTTTGGCCACACAGGAAGCAGTGTTGGGAGAACTGATTTTTGGAGGGGAAAATGGGCACCAAATTCAGAAATGCCAATTTTTATAGAAATAATATAGATATACCTTTCCAAAAAGCCTAATTGGAGAAAATTTGGTGAAGGGGAAGGCCTCCAAATGCAGCTGGGAAAAAGTGCTACACATAGAAAAAGTGGCGCTACGCATAGCATGAAAAAGTGTCAATTTTGCCTAAAAATTCTGTTTTTCGCCTAGTTTTCTTCTAGTTCAACTTTTTCTATCTTATGGTGAAATTCATGAGCTGACATGTTGTAAATTGATGTACTATGATGTAAAAAGGATAAAAATTTACTTGATAACGTAGATACATCAGTTGTAGGTGGTTTGAAGATGAATGAATCAGTTTCCTAGGTTTTAGAGGCAAGCTGTTCCATTGCCTACTTTTGTGTTCCTACTTTAGAAATGGTTGAAACCACCCCTATTCTCATGGATTCGACCCTTGATGGATAGCACAGGTGGTTTGGAGGTCTATATCATGTGTTTTTTCAGTCATTTTCAAAGGTTGGACTCTTGTGAATGCTTTGAGCATTATTGTACATTCATCTCTGCAGTTTAGCAAGGAAATAGACCAACGTTTGCAGGATTTTGTGTGATTATTGGGGCATGGTGATTTAGTATTGTTTTTCCTTCTATAATTCAAGTTATCATTTGTTTATGTGTGCCATTATCTCTCTCTTTTTAGCTTAACTAAATGAATCAAGTATAAAGGTGGAATTCATTGATGTTGCAGTGCTCTACCTTAGGGTTTATTTGGTTTTTCATGTTTTCAACTCTTTGAAGATGATTCTAGATACTTTCATGCCCTCTTCAACTCCTCACTAGTCTTAAGACTTTCCATTTCACTTTTTCAGAGTACTAAAGAATTTTCCTACCTCGCCCCATAGAAAACTCTGCAAGACTGAGTCCATTCCCCAAACCCAAAACTACCTTTCACTTTTGATCCAGCAAACCAACATAAAATTCAATAAAAATCCTCTGAGCATATACCTAGCCTAAAATTAGTCTTTACATTAGTCATCTCAAGCCTCATTTGCTATATTTTCCTGAGATTGACAAGGAGAGAGCCCTCTCCCGGCCTAGTAGGGATAGCTACCACATTAAGCGTGGTTTGCTGTTACCCTAGACCTACCTTTCTCAGCCTGAGGTAGATTTAGGACCTAACATAGTGGCGACCGTACCGGGGAAGAAAATTTTTATTTGTTTGTTAGTATTCTTTGCTTTATAAACTACAAACGGAGCCTAAAGCTAGCCAAGTAGCCTTCGAACTACACTTGCTTTGTGAGTGCATAAGTAGATGAATGCTGCTTCAGTCAATCTCCAATTTAGTTTTATAAATTGAACATTTGACTTGCAAATTGCCCCAGTACATCAAAAAATTCTAGACTTTTGGATGATGAGTTTTGAATTCAGCAGGTTGACAAGATTGTAATGTCAATTTGATTTTTGGGAATAATTCAACACATTGGCTTCCAGAAGATACAACAGGGCCAATCCTGATCCTGATCCTCCTCCTGTGTATGAAAACCAAAATCTTATCCCAAGAATTCTCCGCCAAGGAAGTTCTATGATTCTTGTGTTTATAGCTCACTCATGCCTAGTTGTTTTTCAATATCTTGAAGATCTTCCATTTGATGAAAATTTTGAGCTATCGTTGTTTGAAACTAAGTCTGAAAGTGCAGCTGGTGCTACTTCTCTAAATCCAAAGTTTGTCAAAGATCTTGAAACTAAAAGAGAAAATTGATCCATTGATGCTTATATTTAGAATCTTCAAACTTCAATTGTGACTACCAATATTCCCGAGTTCTTAGAATTTGCATTTGCTACTCTTGGTTCATCTGCCATTGTGTCTAGTTCAAAAATTCCTACAGAGCCTCCTTTTATTCCCACCATTCCCGTGCAGCCCGCCGTATATGATCTGAAATTTGTAGTGCTTTCACCCCCATCCACTCCTTCTACACCTAAAACATCAAGAATTTCTTCACCTCATACACCGGTCACATCAGCTGCTATCATTCTTCCTACTCCTCCTACATCCCCAAGGCTAGTTGTAAATCCACCTTGAGCAATGGCTACTAGATATCCACCTCTTTTTCTACCACAAAACTTGGATGCCATGCCTGCTGATTACCAAAGAAAGATCCCATTATTCGATGCTTCCCAAGCTGTCACAGCACAGCATCATGTTGATAGGATGAGTGATTTCTTTAATCTCCACAAGATAGATGTAGAGAATGTAACAATGAGATTATTTGTGCAAACGTTTGGAGGTGAAGTGTGAAAGTAGTTCAAAGCATTGCCTAATGGAACAATCAATTCATTAGAAGAACTTGATAGACAATTTTTGGATTGCTGGGAGGTAAAGGAAAATCCACTTCAAATCCTTTCCGAGTATGAGAACATAAAGAGAAATGTTGGTGAAACTGTCCAAGATTACTGTGTTAGATTCAATATTGTTTATAATGCCATTCCAGTTGATATCAAGCCACCTATGGGGTTGCCTTTGATCAAATTTCCCGATGGTTTTGATCCCAACGTGGCATATCAGTTGAGAGAAAGAGACCCATCTACATTGGAGGACATGCAAAAAATTGCAGTAAGTGTTCAAGCAAATTTGTTAGCTAAGAGAGCTAGGACAAAGGCCGAGAAAAAGGTGACTATAAAGGAAGAAGCTTCCACCTGAAATCAAGTTCTTTGTAAGCTTGAGAAGATATTTCATAGATTAAACATTGTAGATAAGCCTGAGACACAGGTCAGAAACCCAAATTTCTGTGGTGAGTAGCAACCATAGTTCAAAATTAAGCAACAGGAGCAAAGAGCTCAAGATTCATCAGCTCAATAGCAAGTTAAAACACCATTACAGCAGAACTATGTCCATGGCACTGAATCAGAAGATGATGAGGCTCCAATAGGAGAAGAGAATCACTTTTTTTACACCAGATGATTTGCCCATTTATATCACCGAAGATGAAGAGTATTCAGAAAGTCGAGCTGTACAAAAAGATGAAGATTTTATATTGGCAAATGAAATAGTCCTAGAAGAGGAATCAGATGAGTATCAGAGAGGGTACATGAATGCATTGACAGTACAAAAAAGGCAATACTCACTCAAGAGTAGGGATGTTCTTATCAATACAATTCAAAAGCGGAAGGAAGCAATACCACCAAAGAATGATCCTCCAAATGTGCAGAAAAAGGGAACGGAGCTAGCAGACCCTACTTCTAGTAAAGTGCAATCAGTAAATGAAAAGTCAAATCAGCCAAGTGCAACAAAGGAGAAAATTGAAAAGAAAGATGCTCCAATCAAAGAGGTAGAGAAAACTATAGCCTTTATCTTAGAAAATGAAATTGCTAAGTTAAAAGTGTCAATACCTTTGACTGAATTAATGAAGAACAACAGTGATAAAGGTCAAGTGGCTAAGATTTTGAATGTAGATCCTTTGTCTAATATGCTAAATGTGGAAGATGACCAACCTGAACTTATCTTTGGTCCAACATTCGAGGGCCAATCTGAGGATAGTGATGTAGCTCCTTTTTACGTCAGCGTTAGATTGCATGATTATGTTTTGCACAACGCTATGTTTGATTTAGGAGCATCTCATAATCTCATGCCAAAGGTAATTATGGAAAAATTGGGTTTGGACATCACCCACAAGTATCATGGCCTTTATTCCTTTGATTCTGGTAGAGTAAGATGTATTGGTCTCATTAAAGATTTGGTTGTAAGTTTGGATCAAATTCCAGCGAAAAATGTTCTTATGGATGTGGTTGTGGCCGACATTCCCCCTAGATTTGGTATGCTTTTATCTAGATCATGGGGTTCAAAACTCAAAGGGACATTGCAGTTAGATTTCTCCTATGCTATTATTCCCATGTTTGGCTAGATGAGGAAATTATATAGAGAGAAAAAGATGAAGTACATGATCATGAGCAAAGAGAAACCTATGAATCATCCAATTAATTATATACATACAGATTTAAATTCTTTCGTTCTTTATTCTGATAGTGGTTTCAATGATGTAAATAGTCAATTAGTTGAAGTTGAAGGTATACCTGAGATTACATAAAATTTCAGAGTTGTACTTCATCAAGAGAGGCAAAGGCTTGATAGTACCACTAAATAGTCAACATTCCGCCAGTAGCAAGAAAAAGATGGACAACAGCCAAAGGAAGAAAAATAGGCAGAATTTCAGCACTTGGAAGAAGAAGTTGGTTTGTGGAGTATGGACTTTGATGGAGCAGTAGGTAGGGAAGGTACCAGAATTGGTATTTGGATACGCAGCCCTATTTTCTCATCAAATAAAGTCCCGAGTAATGTAATAGTTTGTTCATACAAGTTGGCTTTTGATTGTTCTAATAATGAAGGAGAATATGAGGCACTAATTGCAGGCTTGAAAATCCTCAAAATGTTGAATGCAAAAAGAATTTTTGTTTATGGTGACTCTGAATTAGTAATTAAGCAAGTCAAGGGAGAATACCAAGAAAAACATCCTCGGATGAGGGCTTACCGTAATGCGGTTTTAGACATTTTGAGGTTGTTTCCAGATTTTACCTTGACATGTGTTCCTCGTGCACAGAATCTTATCGCAAATTACCTTGTAACAGTAGCAAGTAACTTGAAGATTTCGATGAATTCAAACAATAAGTTTGAAATCCATGTGAAACATCGCCCAGCTTTCCCTGATAATCAAAGATATTGGCAGGTGTTTCAGGATGACAAAGAGATTGAAGAATTTCTATGAAATGAAGGAAAATATCAAGACACTTCTATAGATGGCGAGCAAGATAATGGCGAACCAGACTTAGAAGTAAATTAGATGGAAGTTTTGCAGCTAAAAGACAATGTCATCCCTAAAGGCCTTATACATTTAGAGGAATTATTTGACCAAGATGATGTAGCCTCGAAACCAAGTTTGATGCCGACTAAAAAGGGAGTTGAAGACATGAATATTGGAACAGCAAAAAATCCAAAGATGGTGAAGTTGTCAAAGGTGTCTCCTCCTCAGGTAAAGGAAAATTAAATTAGTTTATTGTCTTCATTTAATGATGTATTTGCATGGGACTATTTAAATTTGAAGGAGTACAATAAAAGTATAATTCAACACGTCATTCCAATCAAGCCAAACCAAAAGCCATTTCGCCAAAAGTTAAGAAGGATCAATCCTAAGTTGCTACCATCAATAGAGAAGGAGGTGAATCAATTATACAAGGCTGGTATAATCGTTCCAATCAGATTTTCAAAATGGATTTCCAATTTGGTGCCCATGCGGAAGAAAACAGGTGAGATTAGATTATGCATTAATTTCAGAAATTTGAATAAAGTGTCTTTGAAAGATAACTATCCATTGCCAAAGATGGACCACATACTCCAAAGAGTGTTCGGGGCATCTCATATGTCACTGCTCGATGGGTATTCTGGCTATAATCAAATTTTGGTCCATGAGGATGATAGAGACAAAATAGCATTCACCACCCCATGGGGGACTTTCCATTATGCAAAGATTCCTTTCGGTTTAAAGAATGCTGGTGAAACTTTTCAGCGGGCTATGGATATCACCTTTGAAAATGAAAAAAAAGTATTTTTAGTAGTTTATCTTGATGATTTGACAATTTTTTCTAATTCAGATGAGGAACATATTTATCATTTGAAGATTGTTTTTCAGTAGTGCAGAAAGTATGGCATATCTCTTAATCCCAAAAAGAGCTTGTTTGCCATGGATGAAAGAAAGCTTCTCAGTCATATCATATCCAAGGAGGGCATCCGCATCAATCCTGCTTGAGTGGAAGCCATTAAAAAAATTTATTTTCCCCGTAGTAAAAAGGAGATCCAAGAATTCAATGGTAAGATGAACTTCTTACGTCGTTTTGTGCCAAATCTAGCAGAAGATTTGACGGAAATCACAAACATGTTAAAGAAAGATAGTGTAGTAAAATGGACCGAATAAGCTATCAAATCTTTCAATTTGGTAAAGTTGGCTCTTTCTTAAGCTCCAATTTTGATCAGCCCCGATTATTCCCAAGATTTATTTTATTTTCATTCGCTTCAGAGCATACTATGGCAGCAGTCTTAATGCAAAAGAGAGATCAGCTTGAGAAACCAATTGCCTTTTTCAGCAAAACAATAAGAGATGCAGCCTTAAAGTATAACATTATTGAAAAGAAAGCTCTTGCCTTGGTGAAGGCTGTGAAATATTTCCGAGTATATATTTTTCATTCTCATATTATTGCCTATGCCCCTAACGTAGTTGTCAAATATGTTTTAGTACAAATAGATCCAAAAGGGAGACGAGGAAAGTGGATCGCAGCTTTGTTGGAATACGACTTGGAAATAAAGCCAACAAATCTCATCAAGGGGCAAGGTTTGGCAAAACTGATGGCGGAGTCCAATTTGCATGCCTTGGACATAAACTTGATTGCTGCCATGTTTGAAGAAGATGAGGACAGCTCACTTGTTCAGGTATCTGAAATTTTTATCCATTCTCTTTGGTATTCAGATATTGTATATGTGCTCCAAAATCTTTCACCGCCACCAGGAATGGCTAAAAATAAAAGTAGAACTCTGAAATTAAAGGCTGCCAATTTGGTATTATGAATAATGCATTATATTGGAAAGATCACAGAGGTATGTTGCTGAATTGTTTGGTTGAGGAAGAAGCAAAACAGGTCATGGATGATTTCTACGAGGGGGATTGTGGAGGTCGCCTATTTTGGAAGACGGTGACAAATAAAATTTTGAGAGAAGGGTACTATTGGCCTACCCTCTTTGCTGATGTGTATAAAACTATTACAAGCTACCACGAATGTCAAATTTTTCAGGGAAGGAGAAAACTACATCCACTTCCTCTCAAGCCGGTTGAAGTAAGTGCTCCGTTTCAACAGTGGGGCCTTGATTTTATTGGACAGATCCACCCTACATCTTCAGCTTAGCATAAGTGGATCTTAATAGTGACGGATTAATTTACAAAATGGATTGAGGCAATCCCCACTCGGCAGGCCACAAAAGCGATAATAATTCAGTTTCTCGAAAATAATATTTTGTCACGTTTTGGTTGTCCTAACAAGTTGATTATAGATAATGTAGCAGCTTTTAAATCTAAAAGGATGATTTATTTTTGAAATAAATATCAAATTACCTTGGGTAATTCTACTGCATACTACCCACAAGGTAATGGATTGGTGGAATCTTCAAATAAATCATTGGTAAACATCATCAAAAAGCTACTGGAAACAAACAAAAAGAGTTGGCACAAGAAGCTTGTCAATGCACTATGGGTAGATAGAGTAAGTCAGAAGAAATCAATTGGCATGTCTCCGTTTGAACTAGTATATGGTGTTGACACGGTGTTCCCAACATCTCTCGCAATCATGGTGGTAAAACTTCTGCAGGAAGCTGGCAGCGAAGAGGATCATTTTCAACGAAGGATAAACCAAATGATCCATTTATAGTAGATGAGGGAGGAGGTTTTCCAAAATACCTTCAAGCTACAAGAGAGAATCAAGAAAATCCATGATTGGAAGGCAAAGTCAGATAAGTTTCAAATCGAATACATATTGCTCAAGTGGGATGCTAGAAAGGAGGACAAAGGAAAGCATAGAAAGTTCGAGAGTCTGTGGAAGGGACCATTCAAAATTGCTGCATATCGGGGTCAAAATGCCTTTCTATTGAAAGAAATGAACAGGGAAGATTGTCCAGGAGGGCCGGTCAATGGTCAACTGCTGAAACGATATTATCTTTGAGATATTTTCTATTGTCATAATTTGTCACTGTACATACCATTTTATTTCCTTCATTGCAAGTGTGCACTGTCGTCATTCAGGCAATTTGGGGCCCGATGTGAAGACTATAAAACTGAAGGTCTGATGTCAATTTTTGATTACTTAAGTGTGGGTGATAGAGTCAGTTGTTTGAGTCAGTTTACAGTCATGTAATTGAGTCCAATTTTAAGTCAAGATACTGGTTTTATGTTTGTTGAAGTTTGACTCCATAGCCCAATGGAAGAGGCATTGTCTGCTTTCCATAGATCTGTAGTTCTTGGCACCTCCTAGGAGCTACCATCCCCATTAGAGCCAATGTTAGTGTCGGTACCTTCATCCCTCCATCAATGATCAAAATTCTCTTTTTGCATGCATTTTAGGTGTCTCATCCGATCAGCTTCATTCCATTAGGTCATGGATCATCTGATGGTAGCAATTCTTTATCAATTTCCCTCATGCTTTTCATTTGTTGGCCTATTTACACATGTATAGATAATTTGCTATCATTTTTATTTCATTTCAGTTGCAGAAGTCATTTTAGGGTTTTTCAAGTCTCATTAGGTCTAGGGTTTGTCACCGTGGTCATGTAAAAGCTCAATAATGGTCAGCAGGCACATGACGAGGTTTCAATAGTGACATCAAAAATTTCAATAATGACATTCTCAGTAATTGATTTTTCCTCAAAACCCTATTTTGAGAAAAAAAACAGAGTTTTTATGTTTTATGTATGTAATTTTAGTTTTCCTATATGTAATAAGTTCGGAAATGTAGTGCTGGGTCACCTTTCCAAACTCCTGCACTCCAGCTCCGACAAAAGAAACAAGAAATTCAAAGCATTAGTCCATCAAAAGTAAAAAAGAGAGCCAAACTGCAAAAGAGAGTTTTAAAGAACAAAGTGAAAAACCAAACTTTAGAAAGTGGGTTTTTTAAATGAAAAAATTAAAGTCACTTGTATATAAAGTGTTTCTTGTGTTAAAGACATAATTTGTGTGCTAAAGAGTGAGAGAACAAGTGGAAATCGCGATTTGAGGTGAAGAAAGGCAATTTGCAGCAAAGTTCTAAAATCGCTCTAGGCGCGACGCACCTGCTCGGCGTGGCGCACCAGGCGCAGAATTTGCATAGAAACTTGAATGGGTGTGGCGCAGCTGTTCGGCGTGACGCACTTGGGTGTAGGCACGGCGCACCAATCCTCCAAGCCTAAATTTCACCCAAACGACTTTTCCAAGCTAAAAAATCTTGCAATCATCATTCCTCACATAAGTGGAACCTCCCATTTCACCATTACAAGAGATTTTATTATCTTTGATGATGTTTTAATAGGTGAAAATTCAAACCCTAGTTTGTTGCACAGTCATATTGCAAAAAACTGTCTAGGATTTTGAAAGTTGTCATTGTTTTTGTTTTTCTATCCTGCATCATTTTCACATTCCCTCTTCACAACATTTCCTAAATTTCATTTCCCTTTCCCTCTCTCACTTACAATCATCCTACCCCCCTATCCCCAAAACCCTAAAACCTTAACACCTAAATCCCACTATTCCCCAAACCCTATCACTCCCTAATAACCTTATAGCCAGCATCAAATCCTCCATTCACCTATCCCATTAATCAAATCCCAAAGGAGAAAGTAGCAGTCACCTATCCTTGAAATAAAATCTCTTCATACTCATCATTTTGCACCATACATTGGAAAACATGGAAATAGATTCAAATTATGAAAGGGATGAGGAAACAATGAGTGATTCCTCCCAAGAGATTCATGCACCAAGAAAACCACATAAGGGAGGAAAACACATCCGGGAGGAGCCCACCACACTTACAGAGTTATTGGCTTGTCCCCTTGCAGTAACATGTTTCAAACATCAGTCTTGCTACTAGTTTTGTGAGATGGTGGAGAGGGTGAAATACCACCATGAGCTTGCCAGGCTATTTTTCCTTCATCTTCACAATGGTCAGGTGAACTTAGCAGGTGTTTCCTTCACTTTAACACCTGAAACTATAGTTGACGCAACAGGGATTCCAAATGTAGGTGAACAGTGGAACAAAGGACAACATGTGAGAAAAGAGCATTATGAGCCTTATATCAAATCTAGTTATCAAAAGCAAATCATTAGGGTCTTTCCTTTCAGATACCTATAGGACACTTATGCTCCAGTCACAAAGCTCATAATACAATACTTCAGTTGTGAAGGGAGATTTTCACTCTTGTACACCTATCATATTATATTATTGATGCATTTCACTAGAGTGAGGATGATGAACCTCCCCTATTTCATATGTAGAAATATTGAGAAAATGACCACATTGGTGCAAAGAAAACCTCTTCATCAACAATGCAACAACATTTATCACTTTGCATTGATCAAGATTGTGGTTTTGCATCAGCTGAGTTTGTTGAATGTTTCATGGGACACTTTTATTTCACATGAGGTTTTCAAAAGCCCTCAAGTGACCCCATCAGTTTTTCAAGAGGAAGGAGGGCCTTCAAATCAGTAAGAAATTCATGAGGCTCAAGCTATAGGGGTTCCAGTATATGTCACTTATGAAAAGGGGCAAGGAGCCTATTTGCAGCTACAAAACGAGTATTATCTCCACCTGGGGTGGAAGGGGTCTCGTTTCCTTCATCAGACGACAGGCAAATGCTATCTTCACCTGGGGTGAAAGGGGATTTTCCTTCTTCTTCAGCAGAGAAGGTATAAGATAAAGGGAAGCAACCATTGTAGGAGGTAGGACCTTCTGAAGGTCAAGAGAGAGATTCCATTTTGATTCAAGATGATGATGCTGATTTGGGCTCCCAAAGCTCAAAACTCAAGGAGATCATCAAAGAGCAAGAAGCTGACATCCATGACTTATCTCTTAACCTTGAAAGAGTTAAGTGGATCATAAATTACCTTGAGCAATGGAATAAACATTTGGAGTATAAGCAGACAATCATGGAGCTGCAAACCATAAGGGAAAACAAGAAAGCAGCAAAAAGAAAGAAAGTCAAATTGACACCGCTTGAGCAAGAGATTGATGCTGACCGGGAATCTTGGCTAGAGATGGCAAATATGCACTTGGAGAAATTGCTTGAAAAGGCCAACAAGGATAAAAAAATGTTGTGCCACATGGCTTATCATTATTTGGCAGGAAATAAAATTTGCAAAGCTAGGATAACGTGCCTAAAGGCCAAGTTGAAGAAGACATTGAGGAGCAAGAAAGAACAAGATAAACTCAAGATCTTGGCTGAAGCTTCCTTGGCCCAGAATAGTACGTGACGTAGATCACTCATGCCAGATTTCAAGAAATTTGGCAAACTTTTTGACAATTTTGAATTTTTGAAGGAAAAAACAGATTTTTCTAGCAAGTGTGTAACGCCACCTGGCGCTCGCTTTTTCTAGGGACCTCCTCTGTAGGAAAACTTTACATTTTTGGATTCCTAATGGAAAATTATGAATACCCAAAAATTACTAGAAATTTTGACAAGTTTTGGGTCACCTAAAGGGCCAAAAACACCTCACAAATTCCCTCTCTGCCACTTTTTGGCCACATAAGAAGCAGCATTGGGAGAACTGATTTTTGGAAGGGAAAATAGGCACCAAATCCAGACATTCCACTCGTTCTAGAATGTAGACAAACAAAAATTTCCAACAAGCCTATTTGGAGAAAATTTGGTGAAGGGGAAGGCCTCCAAATGCAGCTGGGAAAAAGCGCCACGCACAAAAAAAGTGGCGCTACGCACAGGATGAAAAAGGAATTTTGCCTAAAAACTTTGTTTTTCGCCTAGTTTTCTTCTAGTTCAACTTTTTCTCTCTTATGGTCAAATTAATGAGATGATATGATGTAAATTGATATAATATGATGTAAAAATGATAAAATATGACTTGATAAAGTAGATACATCAATTGTAGGTGGTTTGAAGATGAATGAATCAGTTTCCTAGGTTTTAGAGGCAAGTTGTTCCATTGCCTACTTTTGTGTTCCTAGTATAGAAATGGTTGAAACCACCCCTCTTCTCATGGATTTGACCCCTGATGGATAGCACAGGTGGTTTGGAGGTCAATATCATGTGTTTTTTGAGTCATTTTCAAAGGTTGGACTCTTGTGAATGCTTTGAGCATTATTGTACATTCATCTCTACAGTTTGGCAAGTAAATAGACCAGGGTTTGTAGCATTTTGTGGGATTCTTGTGGCAAGGTGATTTAATATTTTTTTTTATTCTATGATTCAAGTTATTATGTGTTTATGTGTGCCATTATCTCTCTCTTTTAAGCTTAACTAAATGAATCAATTATAAAGGTGGAATTCATTAATGTTGCAGTGCTTTACCTTAGGGTTTATTTGGTTTTTCATGTTTTCAACTGTTTGAAGAGGATTCTTGATACTTTCATGCCCTCTTTAGCTCCTCACCGGTCTTAAGTCTTTCCACTTCATTATTTCAAAGTACTAAAGCATTTTCCTACCTCGCCCCACAGAAAACTCTGCAAGACTGAGTCCATTCCCCAGACCCAAAACAGCGTTTCACTTTTGATCCAGCAAACCAACATAAAATTCAATCAAAATCCTCTGAGCATATACCTAGCCTAAAATTAGTCTTTACATCATTCATCTCAAGCCTCATTTACTATATTTTCCTGAGATTGACAAGGAGAGAGCCCTCTCCCGACCTGGTAGGGCTAGCTACCAGGTTAAGCGTGGTTTGATGTTACCCTAGACCTGCCTTTCTCAGCCTAAGGTAGATTTAGGCCTTAACAAAAGGAGAAGATTCAGACTCCTAGGGTCTCGTTATGGTTTCCTCTACATTTTTATAAAGTTGGCACTCCTCTTTTCATTCACTCAGATATTCAAAATAACTCAAAGCATAGAGATATGATCATTCAACATATTCACGTATGAGTGGAATAGGTGTTTTAAAATTAAAATAAAATAATAATATAAAAAAATATGATCTAATGATTCATTCCTTGATACAGATACATTTCATAAATTATGAGGAAAACACATTTTAAGGAAATCAATAGACAAAAATCAAAGAAATGGTATAAATATTTAGAGAACTCTAAAATTATTTCATGCATCCAAAGATCATAAAGAGTCATAGGAGAACATTCATAACAATCAGACAATATAACAATTTTTTTATGTATTTAAGACATTTAAGCATAATAAAACATTAATCTCATAACAAAAACATAATACACATGATATACGTAAAAACCATTAAGGGAGAAAACCAAAAAAAAAAAAAAAAATATTTTTCTTTGTAGTTACCAACGTACAATTACAATATTTGTAGGCATCAACCTACATGAGACACCAATAATCTTAATGCTGTGTAGGCCCCAATATACAAAAGGCACTAGTCGCCTTAATTGTTTGTGGGCATCAACCTACATGAGACACCAATCCTCTCTACTACTATGTAGGCGCCAACTTGTAAGAGACACCAATCTACTCAAAATTCTAATCTACAATATCTTATTCTTTGGTCCACTATGTTCTTCTCTGATTCACTTCTTTCTTCTCAAATCCATTCCACTCTTCTAAATTTTTTGTAATCACCTCTTCCCTCTCATTAATCTATAGTTAATTAGCTAAAAATTTCATTGGATCAAGAGCTTCCTTCTAATACAAATGTTTCCAACCACTTGCTTTAGTTATCTATCCTACAATTGGTTATGTTCACTTACTCCATTTTTTAAAGAACAACAATTAACTAAAGTGATACCTTTTAATTTGGTTCTTCTTTTATCCAGTTTCTATACATCTACACTTTACCAACGTCACATATATTTAATTTGGAACATTTACATATAACTCTATGATATGCAGAGCGTACTGCTTGTTTAACTTTTCATGCTTCCTTTATACCTACATTGTAAATATTTATCGCATGTTTCCTTCAGCATCTCAGCACATGCCCAGAAACACATCCAAGTTATTTTTATATTGGGATATTGGATAAATCCCTCATTAGAGGAAATTTCAGCCTAAAAGTACATGTTAGAGCCTAGATTT
>APFE031047157.1:80065-110065 GCA_000404065.3 Pinus taeda | reverse complement strand
TTTGTGCTGAAAATCATGTGAAAAACATCTAACAAAACCAAACATAGTAAGAGCTCATGTTGATCCCTGGTGACATGTTGCGAAGGCTGGAACTAACATCATCTCCATTGGGGATGGAAACTCCTTGGAGGTGCCAAGAACTACAGATATTTGGAAGGCAGACAGTGCCTCTTCCCTTGGGTATGGATGGTAAAACAACTGCAAACCCAAAACAACTCATACCAATCCAAAAACATATACATACTGCAACCTGTACATAAACAAATACCGAAAACTGAAATGTTGCCTCGGGCAGCTTATTTATGTACAAATCTAACCCACTTTGCTGCAAAATTGATAGATCAAGTAATTTTGTAATGCCATATCAACCAATCAAGTAACTGTGACAAGGATGCCGCTTGAAACTGCTTCAACCAGGACACAAATGTAAATGTTTACAGCCATACATGCACATAACGAGTCTGGTTATGTAAAAGACAATTTGATCTATCATTCAAACTGAAAAAAATTTCCATGTTCATTGCAATAGGATCGCAAAAAACCAGACTCTGTTTGTTGCCCCAACTCCTCAATGCATGCTTCCAGCTGCAAACTATCAATGCAAATATCCATGGGCAGCCTTACCTTATGTTCCTTCTGCTGAAAAAGGTCCCCAAAGAATGGGACTCGACAATCCAAATCCTGGGACTGTATTTGGGTCTCTAATTCAATTAGAACTCCTTCAATTTTGATGGAAAACTCTTGCAAAAAATTGAGCTTAACTTCATGGTTGCATCGACAGGATTTCAAATAAGAAGAAAGAGACGAAGCAAAGTTCTCATCTACCTCATCATCCATGCACATATCTTCCCGTTTTCTAAAACCTTGAATAAAGGGCACCTCTATTTTGAATTCTTCCTCTTTCTCCATCCATGTTTCAAAAAATATATGCCAAAAATCTGCAAAGGACTTAATAAATCTGATAGGAAAACCTTCAATCCATTTTTTACATTTTCCTTGAAACGAATCAAAGAACAATCTGATGAAGACATCTTCCTTTTTAACTCTAAGAATGTCCACAAATGTTTTAAAATTTTCTATATTTTCTAGAGTCAAATTCAGATCTTCCCCATTGAATTTAGGGCCATTACTCAAAATGTATGCATCCTTTGGTAATTGATTAGGAAAACCAGGAAGATTAGAAAAATCGAGACATGAATACCTTGAACAAATAGAAGCAACATCTGAGTCCTTCATTTAGCCAATGGAGCCACCATCAATACTTTGAAACTTGGGACTTCGAATAGTGGAGTCGCTCTGACTGTTATCCACCATCAACAATTAGATCTAAACTTGATTACAAAATTTTACTAGGGCAATTTGCAAGTCAGATGTTCAGTTTATAAACTAGACTAGAGATTGACTGAAGTAGCTTTTATCTACTACCGCTAATGCAAAGCAAAAGCATTTTGAATGCTACCTAGCTAACTTCAGGCTCTGTCTGTAGTCTATAAAACAAAGAACACTAAAAAACAAATAACCTTTTCTTCCCCAGTATGGTCGCCACTATGTTAGTGCCTAGATTTACCTCAGGCTGAAAAGGTAGGATCCAGGGACAACATCAAACCATGCTCAGCCTGGTAGCTATCCCTACCAGGTCAGGAGAGGGCTATCTCCAGGTCAATCTTAGTGTATTATTAACACCAAGGGCTTGAGATCAACTGATATAGCTACTAATCTTAGGCTAGGTATAGGTACAAAGGAATTTGATTGAATAAATTGATGATTTTGTGGGCTCTAAGGGAAGGCAGATCTAGGGTGTAGGGAATGAGGTTCAATCTTGCAGGGATCTCAATGGGGCAAGATAGGAAACTATATTTGGCACTCTAAATCAAGTGATATGAATGGATTAGATAGAGGAGGAGTTGAAGAGGGTGAGAGAAGTCATGGATCCTCTCTAAACAGTTGAAAATATCAAAAACTAAAGCAAACTTCAAGTAGAGCACTGCAATTTCAATGTATTCTACTTACACTCTTGTTTGATTTATCTGAGAAGAAATAAGAGAGAAATGATATACATAACACATGAATAAATTCACAAATACATAAGAAAGCACTGTACCAAAACAAATGCCACAGGGATCACAAAGAGTACTGCAAACCCTGGTCTCAATTCCTTAACAAAAATGCTGATATGAGTGTACAATGAAGCTCCTTGCTTTCTCAAGAGTCCAACCTTCTACCAAAATCCAACCCCTACACTGTGAAATTCATAAAATATATACATTTTCTCATCCTTGTACTAAGGGATTGAGCTCAACCATTTTCTTCAAAATAGAATTAGTTACATTAAACTTGGGCCGAATTTCTGAAAATAGGTGTTGAAGATGAACTAGTATCCCCTAAACCATAGAACCTATTACAAAATTGAAAGAGGTTTTGTAGATAAGGTCATGTTTGAGAAAAACTCTCTCAAATTTTGGAAATTCATTTCCAGTAGCTTGCAATCTATTCCACAAAATCATCTCTAAAATAGAAAATCATTAAAAAATTAAATTTGTGAAAATGAGCTATACAGATCTACTCAGATATCCCAATCCATGACACCTATGAATAATCTAAAAGAGGTGTTTGTTAAATGGCTGGTGCTTAACAAAATCCTCTTTGGGTTTTTCAAAATTACTTTCCATGTGATGTAAAATTGCCCCGCACTAAAATGACTAAAACAGTAAAAAATATGGAAATTTTATTTTGTTTTAATGTAGGCTCCAAATATCACTGTATATCTCCCACATAGTAGCACTTGTGCATAAAATTATGGAGGTATTTTTTATTTTGTATGTGGTGAACAAAAACCTCTTTCACTTTTGAAAAATTCCTTACCATTATTTCAGAAACTGATTTTGTACTAAACTTGTCATTGTGTGCAACAACTGACCTCAAAACATGTGTAACCAAGAATCACTCATTCATTCCGATCATATCTTCTAATCCGGGATCCGGTTACGGGAGTGTGACTACAGTTTGAAATATTTTTCTGAGCTTCTTCTGATGGACACACTTGTGACATGTTTTGTGCTGAACATCATGTGCAAAACATCTAACAAAACCAAACATAGTAAGACCTCATGTTGATCCCTGGTGACAGGTTGTGAAGAGTGGAACTCACAGTACCCATGAAATTTTCATGTACATAATATATAAACTAATCAAAATCCTTTAAATTTATAAAGAGGTACATGTAAATATATTGGAGGGGAAATTAAACAAAAAAAAAAAAAAACTACTTTTTTTAGTTGTATGTTTCGCTAATCTCCTTATAGCTTTACTCAAATTTCAAGTGTAGACACTTGTTGGATGCATAAATAAATTATTTTTCTAGTGAGTACCCATTAGAATACTTTTGAGAAGATCCACATTGATAAAAATTGAACATATTTTAAAAAAAACGTGTTGAACACGTTTTTTTATGTATCTTCAATGTTTATCAATGTGGGTCTTCTCAAAAGTATGCATAATGGGTACTCGTTGGATACAGAATTTAATTCATCATCCAAGGAGTGTCTACACTTTAAATTTGAGTAAATGGGTTAATCTAAAATGATCATAAACTAAAACTGATGTAGAAGTGATTAGCCATTTATGATTTGAATGTTAGCTCAAAACACAGAAATTGAGGAAAATAGCTTGAGAAGAAGACTTTATGACAGCTGATTAAACACAATATAGATGCATAACAGAAGTGAAAATAGTAAAAACATAGTGATACTAGACAATGAAATTGATGACGGAGTCTCCGTGTCCGCTTTCAAGATGGGCAACCATTTTTATTAGGAATGAAAAGGAGTTGATTACACTGTGATTCTGTTAGAATAAACTTGCTCAGAGGAAATTCTTACCTCTATAACTAGGAAGCTCTCTGAATCAGCTTTCCAACACTTCTTACGGTTTCCAAAACCGACTCTAGATGCCCGAGTTATGATCAAAACACCAACTGCCTCTCCATCTCAGCCTCTGAATGACAAGTACCAAAAACACTCAAAATCCTCACTAACTCTTCACGAATCTGCAAATGCTCATTTATACAATGATTAGATGCATCATAACTACTTTGGGTTGATTGCAGGATGAATTGGTTGAGTTTGGATGGGATTAAAATCTCGATCTTGTAGCATAGGGACACATAGGCTAGGTGCATGGTCATCGAATTAGTTTTAAATCAAACTAAACCATAAAAACCCATAAATAGACCTTATAATATATCCAAACCTGTTAGCTATTCTCTAACAGCACGTCATGGCTTAACCCTTGGCATGTGATAACTTTGGTCTAACTGTAGGCTGCCAACTCCGTAGTTGCCCTCCGGCGGTTTCGGCTAGCGGTGAGGCGGTGGTTTGCATGTGATAGCTATCCAATGGTGGTGTTGCTAATGGTTCTGACTGCCTGGTGCTAACCTTCATGGTGAATCCCCACAATTGTTCACATGGCATAGTTCCTCCTGTAGTTATGGTTAGCAGTCAAGGAACTGACATCTATGGTGTGGTTAACTCCAAGGCTTACATATTGATCACATGGTGACTGTGGTTCTGACGCGGTCAAACTTCGAAACTGTTGGCACATACCTCCAATGGTTTTACAATGCAATGTTCACATGTCTTCTAACATGGTTAGCTGTCCTAACAGTTAATCTGGCGGTTAGGGCCTATGGTTTTGGTTTTATAATTGTTTTACAATGTGTTAACATATGAATATAGTCTGAGAGTTATATGAGCATAGGTTTAGGGGTTTTAGACTTAGGCAATGATTCATTAGGTATAGAATTAGGCTTTGATACATGGTGTAGGGCTTAGGTGTTAGGTTAATGCACTTAGGGTTTAGGTTTTTAGCATTAGGCTTGTATTAGGTTTAGGTTTCACAAAATAACCTATGTACCTTTTCTTCATCACAAAGTGACATTTGTACCAATATCACAAGACGATAACGTATGTTGACAAACCATATCAAACCCTGCAAAGTGGATGACAACCCATAATGATGATCAACCTGTGAGGCAATGACACGACACATATCATCGACCAATCCTGACAGAACTATTGATGGACACAAGTCGACAACCAGGTACAAACCCATATCCACTAAACACCATGAAAACCATAAACATTACCTGAACAACCTGATCCATAACCAACATTGTCAAACTGTCGAAGCTGAACTAAATTGACGATGACACTGAATACTGATGACGACACTTGAACACCTATGCAATTGAATCAACAAAATCCTCCTAGATCATTCTTCTCCAGTTGAAAGCTTTTGGACCACAAACGTTTGACTAAACAATTAGTCGATGAGGGTATAACTCCCACTCTTTCCACCTTGACCCGATGATGTACCAATACACTCGATCAATCACTTGCAAGTGATGACCTTGATGATGCTGACCATGGAACTTTTTGAATCGGTGACCTATTGCATCCATCTACAATATACACAACTTGCGATGATTGGAAAACAACATGCTATAAACATGAGAATTGAATTCTTTCCATGAAGAACCATGAGTTAGTGATTCATAATCTTTGGAAACAGTCTCTATTGGATGTTGTTTAATACCATCAACATGTATAAACAACCTATTTTGTGGAATGACAGAGACAATCAAAGATACTATTGACATCAAACCAACTACTTGATTAAACATACTTTCCCGCTTCCTGATTACTAAGTGAATTTGCTGCAATGAACCTTTCCAACTATAAGGTGAAACTTGCTGCAACTTAGTTTGCCTTTGAAATTATTGACTTAGCTGTTGATTTCTGCGAATCACTTTTCCTTCATTTATTAATTGACGTTTCCATTCATTAGCACTTTCCTCTGATGCATAAGTTCCCATTAGACACTTTGACACTACTTTAGAAAAGGCTTTGATATGAAAACAAATAGGTTTCCTCTCCACTTGAAAAGAGGTTTCCAAATTGTTCAAGACATGACATGGTGACACAATACAAGAGAAATTGAACATTGACTTTCCCCAATACTGACCTACACCCCTGAAATTGAAAATAAACATACCATCTGAAACAAGTCTCTAATTAGACTCATATGTACCATTCCCTACAATACACTACTGGTGATGATAGTTTCTAGAATTCAATTGAATGAATGAGTTTATAGTCATTCTTCCTTTAATAAGATGTTCATAGGACATAAAATGTATCTCATGTTGCTTATCCTGTTTATGAATAAGATTTTTTGGAAAAGAATTAACCACCTTGACCAATTGATCTATAAATTGAATCTCGCATGCCGAACAATCATCCTTATATTGTTCCTTAATAAACATGAGTACATATTTAATTGAACTTATTAACTTCTTAACTTGATTTTTAACAATTAAATCCAAGTTTGATTTGACTTTATGTGACCTAACAATAAATCCAACCCCTTCTTTCTTTAGGTGATATTTATGTTCTCTTATGTAAGACACTACATCTCGATCATAAAGATAAGGACTTCCTAAGACAACTCCACATATGTCTACTGGGACCACATCTAACTCCACTTCATCAATGTACTTAGATGTAATTGCAAATTTTAACTGAAACCACTTTGTGACATGTATCTGAGTTGATTTATTAAGCCAACCTAATGGGTATTGTCTTGGATGATTCTGTGTCTCCAATCCCAATTGATTAACTACATGTTCAGATATAATATTTTCTTGTGATCCACTGTCAATCTTTGTATGCTTAGAAGTTATCCTTATGTTAAACAATTCAACTCTTTTATCCTCATGTGATGGATTTATGTTTGAAGAAGATGCAATAGTTTTCAAACTTGAATCAGTTCCAGAAGTTTTACCTGTCATAACCATGGTGGTTATCCTCCTTTCATCACCTGAATTTGAACCTAGATCTTGCTAGACTGCTGCAATGGCCTTCTTTTCATCCTTCACCTTAAGGAACTTTTTGGGCTTAAGTTCTAGATGAAGTTTCCAACACTTTGATTCATTGTGATCGATTCTCTGGCAACAAGAACAATTAGGCCTTTCCTTCTGAACAATCGTTGATTTCTTTCTCTTCGAAATGTTATTCCCTTTACTGTCACTGGAATATTTGGTTTCCAACTCTTTGGATGACTGTGATGAAAACTTGAATGGTCTACCACCTGATTCAATATGTATGGCCTAAACACACACCTGATCAAAATCATTCAGGATTAAACATCAATAATGTATGACGCAAATATGAATGTAAATTGCCAATGTATTTTAACAAAGTTTCACGTGTATCCAATGAAATACCAAGTGCCAATGGCTTTTTTCTGAACTCCTGAACAATCTTCTCTTTACCTTGCCTCATACGCTACCAATCAATAACATCTTTCTACATGTATCCTAAAGGATAGAATTGTTTCCTAAGAGCTTTTAAAAACTTATACCATGAAGATATTACTTTTCCTTTACACTTTACATCTATCTAAGTTTTACTTTCCCACCAGATTAAAGTTGTTTCCCCCATTCTAAGTGTAGCTAAATAAATAATAGTTTTATCACTAGAAATGTTCTAAATGTGACAATACACTTCTAACTACTTATTCCAGTTATCTAGATTTTCAAGATTCATTTCGCCATCATAAACAGGTAACTCAAATTTAACATCAAGTTTCAAAAGAGATGTTTTATTAGGTTTCTTTTTGTTTCAGATTCTGCACTGGAAGAAGAAGAATAAGAAGAAGAGGATGATGGAGATGATGGAGGTGAACGTGGTTTATCAGTCTTCTCTTTACCTTTGTCCTTCTTCGATGCCTTTGAAGAAGAAGCTACATCTCTCACCTTCTTGTGTTCATACAATTCTCCCAACATCTACTGCATAGTTAATAATGCTTGTTGAAACTGTTCTTCACTCATCTTAGTTTCAGTGTTTTCACCTGCATCAAGTCCTAACATGGTTTATTTATGATTGACTCATCGCCTTCCAATCTCTAGATCGATATGCTCAAGGGTTCCTTCTCCTCTTTGCGACTTTGACCTAGTTAACATTCAATGGAAAATTCTACAAACAAAACCTACTCTGATACCAAATTATATGATCTAAAATGATCATAAACTAAAACTGATGTAGAAGTGATTAGCCATTTATGATTTGAATGTTTGCTCAAAACACAGAAATCGAGGAAAACTTCTTGAGAAGAAGACTTTACGAAAGCTGATTAAACACAAGATAGATGCATAACAGAAGTGAAAATAGTAAAAACACAACGATACCAAACATCGAAATTGATGATAGAGTTCGTCCTTGATGGACTACGTCTCCGGGTCCACTTTCAAGATGGGTGACCATGTTTATTAGGAATGAAAAGGAGTTGATTACATAGTGATTCTATCATAATAAACTTTCTCACAGGCATTTCTGACCTCTGTAACTAGGAATCTCTCTGAACTAGCTTTCCAACACTTCTTACAGTTTCCAATACCAACTCCAGATGCCCAAGATATGATCAAAACACCGACCGCCTCTCTATCTCAGCCTCTAAATGACAAGTACCAAAAGCACTCAAAATCCTCGCTAACTCTTCACAAATCTGCAAATTCCCATTTATACAGTGATTATATGCATCATAACCATTTTTGGTTGATTGTAGGATGAATTGGTTGAGTTTGGATGGGATTAAAAGATTGGTCATGTAGCATAGGGACACATAGGCTAGTTGCATGGTCATCGAATTAGTTTTAAATCAAACTGAACCATAAATAGACCTTATAATATATCTGAAATTGTTAGTTGTTCTCTAACTGCACGTGATGGCTTAATCATTGGCATGTGATAACTTCAGTCTAACTGCAGGCTTCCAACTCCATAGTTACCCTCCGGCGATTCTGGCTAGCGGTGCGGCGGAGGTTTGCATGTGACAGCTATGCAACGGCAGTGTTGCTAATAGTTCTGACTGCCTGGCGCTAGCCCTAATGGTGAATCCCCGTAACTGTTCACATGGCGTAGTTCCTACCGCGGTTATGGTTAGCAGTCAGGGAACTGACATCTGTGATGCAGTTAACTCCAAGGCTTACACACTGATCACATGGTGACTGCGGTTCCAACATGGTCAAACTCCGAAACTGATAGCACATACCTCTTATGGTTTTATAATGCAGTGTTCACATGTCCTCCAACATGGTTAGTTGTCTCGATAGTTAATCTGGTGGTTAGGGCCTGTGGTTTTGGTTTTATATTTGTTTTACAATGTGTTAACATATGAATATAGTCCGAGAGTTATATGAGTATAGGTTTAGGGGTTTTAGAATTAGGCAATGATTCATTAGGTATAGAATTAGGCTTTGATACATGGTTTAGGGCTTAGGTGTTAGGTTAATGCACTTGGGGTTTAGGATTTTAGCATTAGGTTTGTATTAGGTTTAGGTTTCACAAAATAATTATGTACCTTTTCTTCGTCACAAAGTGACATTTGTACCAATATCATAGGACGATAACGTATGTCGACAAACCATATCAAACCCTACAAAGTGGATGACAACCCATAATGATGATCAACCTGTGAGGCAATGACATGACACATGTCGTCGAGCAATCCTAGCGGAACTATCGATGGACACAATTCGACATCCAGGTACAAACCCATATGCATTGAACACCATGAAAACCATAAACATTACCTAAACAACTAGATCCATAACCAGCACTGTCAAACTGTCAAAGCTGAACTAAATTGATGATGACATTGAATACTGATAACGACACTTGAACATGTGCAACTGAATCAACGGAATCCTCCTGGATCATGTATAAGGAGATAAGCAAAAAATAGAACAAGAAAAACACACTTTTCTTATTTTCCCTCCAAAATTCATAAGTCTTATTTCATTATTTTCCTATTATTTTATTATTTTTCCTTATGAGGCCACTTTTAGGTTGAAATTTCCTCTCATGAAAATTCTCAACACTGAAATAATTTAAAAAACCTAGCTTTTTGTGTATGTAGCTCCAAGTGCTACAACTTAAGTACCCTACAATTGAGGAACCTAACTAAGGCCTTTTCTAAAATTACAATATGCTAAGGAATTAGGAACCTTAGGTGTTAGGAGTCATAACTTTACACTTTTGATACCAAGCACTAGAACTGAGTGAAGGATGCTCAACCTTCAATTTTTTCTTGTATACTGGAATATCAAGAAAATATAAAGAAACTTTAACACTATAAAATATTTTAGAACATGACATGTTGGAGTATAGATGATGATATTTTTTTTTGTCAATTGTTGGCCAAATTTTCATCTGTTGACAAAGACTAGGCATAGGACATTAGGATATTTCAACATATGTGCACCCCAAAAATATCTAGTGCCAATGCATTGAGGGATTTAAGCCCTTAGTGCTAGAGCTAGGCACCCTAAGACTGAGTGCTATGACTAGGAGTAGTTTATACTAGGATATCAAAAATTCCCAAAACCTTTTCCTTTTTCTACAATAACGATATTTAAATATGTCGAGTAATCATAACACTTGGGTTCTACACCTTAGCACCCATGTGATTGAAGTTGTGATAAGGAGCTACCTATATCAGATGTTAGAAAAACCATGTGAACTCACACATTTGTTGGTACGTTGATATGCCAAGGGCTTAGGCCCTTAAGTGTTATACATTTTCATCACCTGACTGGGGGCTTGAGTAGGGGCTCAATATACTAGAATATTTTATTTTCTTAAACCTTGTGCTTGTAATTATAATGTTGATATGGTGATATGGTGATATGTTGAAGGGTACTTAGCCCTTAGACGCTACACCTTATCACCTTTGTGACCAGGGACTTGAGTAGGGACTCCTATACACTAGGATATTAGTAATTATATAGTATTGTACCTTGTAAAATCCTTTATATGTCGAGGGTCTGATAGATGAATCAAAAATTAACAATGATATTCTAGTTATGTTAACTAACGACAATGTTGGATTCATAATTATATTGACATGGTGGGGGGATGAATCAATATAATGACAATTTGTACTTATTTAAAACCAACAAACATCATAACACATCAATATCATACACTAAACAAATAACACAAGTTATACATGGAAACCCTTATGGGAGAAAAACATAAAAAATATTTATATGAAATATCTTCATGGCACCAACTCAACCTACTATTAAATCAATTTATAGGAACCAACCTATAGGATACACCAAACCATTCAATTTTTTTGTAGGTACCAACCTATAGGAGACATTGATCCCCTTTTATTATTTGAAGGTGCCAACCTACAGGAGACAGTAATCCCCTCAACTTCTTTTTAGGAACCAACCTGCAAGAGACCAATCCCCACTACTGCAAATATTCATAGACGCCAACATACTTTAGTGAATCTACTTGTTTCTTCATACTGTCTATTACATGTTTCCGCTTTCTCAATCATTCTTGTTTCTTCTACCTTCGCTAGGTCTATTACTTTCTTCAACCTTCATTGGGTCTACTTGCTACTTCTTCCTTCATCAAGCCTACTTTTCCAAAAACTTGTTTCTTTTGGATTATTCCCAAAAACGACCATGCGCAACATGCCACCTATCCAATTTTGAAAATATAGTTTTTAAATTTCTACCACAGGTACCTAAAGATGTCTTCTCTATCCCCTATAAATTTCATAGTCTAAGACCTTTCAGAAATACATTTATATACAAAAAATGCCAAATTGACCTATTTGAAGCATGTTTTAGGAGCATTCAAGAACACTAACTTCCTTAGATCACATCTCTGAAATTATAGTGAACCAAGGTCTAAAATTTCAGCCATGGGTATATGAAGATCTTCTATATATATCTTTCAAGCTTCACATTCCAAAAAATCCTAGAAAAATAGTCATAAAGAAAATTCCAAGATGACTTGTTTGTTGAACATTCAAGAAGCCTAACTTCCTTATACAATATATATGAAATTATAGTGAACCAAGTTCTAAAATTTTATCCACGATTACATTATGATGTTCTATCTATATCCTCCAAGTTTCACATTCTAAAACATCCTAGAAAAATGTTATAGCGAAAATACCAAGTTGACATGTTTGAAGAATATTTCATGAGAATTTAGGAGGCCAAACTTTCTAAGAGCATGTCTTTGAAATTATAGAGAAACAAGGTCTAAAATTTCTACTACATGTACATTGATATATCTTCTCCCTCTCCTCCAAATTTCATAATAAAAAACATCATAGAAAGAAATTTATCATGAAAATACCAAGGTGACTTGCTCGAATAAGATTTTATGAGCACAAAAAAATACCAAGATGACTTATTTGAAAAAGATTTTATGAGAATTTATGAGGCTTGAATTCCCCAAACTATATTTTAGATTCTGAAATATCATAGAAAGAAGGTTATAGCAAAAATACCAAGCCGACCTATTCAAATAATATTTCAAGAGCATTAAGGAGGCCTAATTTCCTTAGACCATCTGTATAAAATTATAACAGACTAGAGCATGAAGTTTTAATAATAGGTACATGAATATATTCTCTCTATCATCTCAAAGTTTCATGGTTTAAAAATTATGAGAAGAAAATTTATAGTGAAAATTGCATGAGGACTCGTTCACCACATAAATCAAAGTTTTGCTTCCACATATAGACTCCAAGAATCACCCAAAAAATTATCCTCAACTCGTCGGGTGACCTTGTATCCCTTCTTGCTTGGATAGGTATTCAAATGAACTCATATGACCTTCTTGTATAGTGTTTTTACATTCACTTATGGGGTTGGCTTGTAAAGCTGGTTAGGTCGTTTTGCTTGTACTTAGGTTGGGTCATCCTGACGAAATATTTCATATCACCTCATTCTTTTGGAATTAGAATGAATTCCATATATCATTTGAAACATCTAATAATAATATTTTGAACCATATATCCATTGCTCCCATTTGATCTAGATAATTAGAGTAAAATTTCCTGCAAATATATGGTATTCAAATAGGGCATCAAAAGTCCAAAAACAATATTTCCAACATTCTTGATTTTTCCAATATTTATCTTAGACATAAGTAGTCTCCCCCAATATTTGACATAAATGACATTACTATTTCCAAAAATCTCCTCATTTTTCATTGATGGAAACCCTTAATCAATTTTGAACTAATATTGTAGAACTCCCCTTATTTGCAATTCTTTTTATTCGTGCAACTTCTCCCCCTTTGACATCAATGGAAAATGGATGATCCACTTGATCTTGTGCTTCTCCTTATTTGCAACTCTTCTTTTTTTTTTTTCTGCAATTTTTCTTAGTGTATACAACTCTTCCTCTATTTGAAACTTTTCTTTTTGTTTGAAACTCTTCCTCTATTTGAAACTTCTCTCAGTGACTGCAACTCTTCCTCTATTTGCAACTTTTCTCAGTGAATAAAACTCTTCCTCTGTCTACAACTTCTCTCAGTAACTTCAATTGTTCCCCCTAACTTCTATCTCTCCTTATGTCTACATATTCTCCCCCTTTGACATAAATTGCAAAGGGGTATTTTTACTTAAGGTTGCAATTTCTCCCCTTAATATCCTAACAACAAAACAATTACTTCTTTTGATTTCTTATTTCCCACTTGTCTATAACTAGGCTCTCCCTATCAAAGTTGCGTCTATCTTTCCTTGCACCTAACATTTCCTTTTATGTAGCTCTTCTCTTGAGACTGCTCCTGTTGTGCTTGAAATTCCTTTTAATTTTTATTTTTGGGGTTTATCCCCCTAGTCTTATGATTCCTTTTATCTACAATTTAAACATTTTTGCTACAGCAAAACTTCACATGATAGTAACTTCTCCATTTCTACAATTTATTTATTTATTTATTTATTTATTTATTTATCAAATGGGCATTCCCCCTAAATTAATGATTCTCCTTATTTATAAATCCCCTAATGAAATTATGCACTATTGTTAAATGAAATGAATCATTCAATTCACTTCCCATTGTCAATTCATATCTTGCAACCTTTCTATTTCAACATTCTTCTCCCCAAGATCACTCTCAAAAGTTCTCATCTTCTTAATGTGCCATAGTATTGTTTTTTTAATTAATGAGTTGTTAGGCATGTTACTCCCATAGATAAGATTTTCTTTCTTTTAACTTCATTGAGGACATATACATTGTTTGGAGACTTGATTGCATATTCTACCAATATTCCTCAACTCTCTTTTCTTATTTTACATCCTTTAGAATGGAATGCGATATCATACCCTTGATTAACCGTTTGATTTACACTTATTATATTTTGATTTAGACCTCCAACAAACAAAACATTTTGTGTTTTTTTCCTTCCATCATCAATGATGATTGTGCCTTTTTTAATTATCCTTCCTAAATCATTATTTCCAACGGCAATGTTGCCTCCTTTGACTTCTTTAAGAGAGAGAAATTTATTTTTATCTCCTATCATATGCCTTAAAAATCCACAATACATATACAATTTTCCATATTTTTTTTAACAAAAAGCTATATTACATTCTTCCTACTTTTCTTGCTTCCTTATCCATAGCTTTGTTCTCTAATTTCTATTTTTAACAACATCTTATTCTCTTCTTTGATCTAGAAGCCTTAATGCACTACTTCAAAAATGTTGAGCTTTATGCCCAAAGCTATTACACTTGAAATATTAAACATGCATTAGAGGAAATATCAGCCTAAAAGTGATCAAGTGCTCAGTATTTAGATCAAAAATCAAAGTGCTCAGAATCGCTTGAAACCTAAACGACCACGTTCGTCTCGGCGATATGATCCCAATGCAACTCATTTCACTCAAAACTGAGCTCATATGAGGAAGATACCACGTTCTATCCACATTTCCAAATAGAATATTTTTTCAAAAAAAAGGTGCAGTCACTGCACAGTCAGTAGTCCATACTACTAACGTGCCAGGTGACTAGGTAGGTCAAAGTTAGTCAATGGCCAGTAATCTTTCGCCAAGTGGCGTGTTGTGGTTGGTCTGTAGTGTGGTGATTTGGATCATTTTCATTGGTCAGAGGATGGACCAATGAGGAGGAGACATGTGGCAAGCCCAAAGTTCACCATGTGTCCCTCCCCAAAGGTCAGACTTATTAGTGCACAGTGGCAAAATAATGGGTAGGTCGATGGAGTCAAACCTTCTACCTCGCCCCAACTAACTCCATGCCTTACCATTCTATCAGAATGGTGGTTCTTACAATTCTATGGTTGCAAATCATATATATGAAGCTTAACCATAGTAGTTGGGGGGAGGAGGGAGCTAGCCCCCTCCCATGTGACCAGTTGTGAAAACCGCCAGTCAGCAATTAGTATAACCACACCATCTAACTGTGCTTAATGTGCTAAACCAGATTAACCCGTAATTAATACATGATTATCATTTAATTAAATGTGGAGTTAAGTTGGTGGACTTTTGGTGGTCCCCAAAAATTTGGCGGTAACTCTAGATTTAGTGGAGTTAACTAGAGTTCCTCCAGTTTTATTGGAGTTTTACTAGGAAAAATTGATTTTGCCATAACTTTCGCAAAATTCAACCAAATTGGGATCAGGAAAAGGCATTCCTAGATGAATTTGATGTTTTGAGCACATTGAAACAGGTTTTCAGGAGCAGTGGAGCATTGTAAACAACACTTTTTTCTATTTTGAGATAATACAGAGGCCCAAGCCATGGAATCTGGACCAAGGAGATGTAGCCTAGGAGGGGTGAACTCCTTTATCAAAATATTGTGTTAAGTGTTCATTTTGATGGTTTGTTGTAGATTTGTTTGTTGTTGTTCAGCACTTTACTTTCATTCTATTTTTCTCATGAATTTGACATAAAACTTGACAAAATTTACCTGTTCATTCACAAACACCATAAAGGAAACCTATGCACATGAAGCAAGTTATGAGAAATTTTTATTAGTTCTGAAGTTAAAATTAGCATAACAAAACTAACATTCAACAACAACCAAGTTGGTATCAAAGCAAAGGTTATTTTCTTGATTGCTTGATTTTTGTGCAAGTAGGGTTTTAATGGTTGCAAATTTGTGATGCTTACAAGGTTAAATTTGCAGAGAGGAGAGGGGAAACTATTGGTTGAAACTCCTGAGGTAATGCCAAAAAGAAGGAGAGCCACAAGGCCACAATCTCCACCCAGAGTTCCAACTCCAGCTGCACTTTAAACACCTCAAATTTTGCCTTCAATTGAGATTGAGGGGGTACAAGAAGTACCAGAAGCTAAGCTTGAATCCAAAGCCATCATGTCTGGAGGAGGAGAGACTTAAGGTCTTTCAGAAGAGGAAGCATTCAAGAAAGATTTCTATGACGTAACTGACATGGTTAGAGTCATCTATGAAGAGAGGAACACTAGAATGGTTGGAGAGAGTTCTAAGTCCCCACATGGATAAGGAAGCTCAAGAGATAAAAAAAAATATGAAAGAATGATTAAAAGGGTAATGGAGGAAAACCTCCTCCATCTCCACCATCTTCATCATCCTCATCATCTCAAAATATATCATCTTCCACTTCCACCACAAAAACTATTCATACTCATTCAAAAACCCCAAGGGAAAGAACTTCCTTACTCAAATTGGACATTAAGCTTAAACTTCCCATGTAAAATGGTGAGGCCAATGTAGAAAAGTTATACAATTGGATTCAACAATTTTAGGTTTATTTCATAATTCATAACCTTCAAGAAGATGTCATAAATATCTAGTTGGCTTCATTGAGGCTAGAAGGAGAAGCATTAGTTTGGTGGGAAGAAAAGGCTCAAGAGGAAATGTGAATTCATGGTAAGATATTAATTTCTTGGGTTGAATTTGTTTCTTCAATTAAAATTCAATTTTATCCTTTAGCCTATATGTAAAAAGCCATTATGAGTTGGAAAAACTTTAGGAAACTCAAGGGCCAAACGGTTCAAGACTATACCCAAGAGTTTAGGAAAAGGTCTTTGTTGTTAGGACTAAGCTTGAATTCCTAAGATACACTATTGAAATATATTGGGGGTTTACATCCCTACTTAAAAAATGCTATCATTATGTTCAATCCAAGTAATTTAGATGAGGTATGTGTGAAAGCCATGCACCTTGAAGCAAGAGGAAAGAAGATTCAGGAAGAGGGTAGTAAGAAGAAGCCATTTAAGGGTAAGGAGAAAGAGAAGGGTGGAAAATGGATAGGAAAGAAGAATAAAAGTGTGAAGAAATAAGGGGAGAAAACTATATGCCAATATTGTTCCAAAACGGGGCATGATGAAACCCATTGTTGGAAATTACATCCCGAACTAAGGCCTCAGAAACCAAACAATAAGGGGAAAAAAAAGACGACCGCTACCACACAACATGATCTTGGATCTGATTCCGATGATGAGACCAATACTTCAGCCATGGTCACCAAAAGTAAATAAGTTGTTGCAAGCACTAGTTCCTCACATAGTCTCAACAACACTCCAAATGAAGAATCAAGGATAGAATTGTTCCATGTAAGGGTAATTTCAAATCATACAAACATTGATGCATTATTTGATAGTGGGTCTCAATCAAACATAATTTCAAAAAACTTGGTCAAAAAGCTTAACCTTGAAATTGTGCCCATCACAAGCCATATCCCTTGGGTTGGATAGTCAATAATGAAAATTTACAGGTTACAAGGAAATGCTTATTTAGGTTTTATGTTACTCAAAAAATCATTGATGAAGTTGAGTTAGATGTAGTTCCACTTGACATCTCAGGAATCATTTTGGGAAGTCCTTATTTGTATGATAGGAAAGTGGTATTTTATCTCCATGTGAACAAATACCTATTGCTAAAGGATGGAGTGGAGTACATTGTGAGAGCCCATTGAAAAATGTTAAATATTTCTTTGGTTAATGCAGGGCAGATGAAGAGACTAGTAAATGAAAGTAAAACTTTTATGCTTCTCATGATCAAGAAAAAGAATGATATTGATTATGAATATTTTGAAGGTTGTGATGATAAGTAAAAATCTGATTTTTTTGATGTGGTAAGCAAGCATGGCGAGATGTTTCAGGAATCAAAGGGATTGCCTCCCAAGAGGGAAATTTAGCATGAGATACAGCTGCAGCAGGGTGTTCCACTTCTAAACATTGGCATGTATCACATGTCGATCATGGAGAGTATGGAAATCAAAAAGAAAATTCAAGAAATGATGAACAAAGGTATCATATGCCCATCTACTTCACCATGTGGTTCACCAATTGTTTTGGTGCCAAAGAAGGACGAGACTTGGCGCATGTGTGTGGATTTCCATGCACTGAATAAAATAATGGTAAAGAATCGTTATCCACTACCAAGAATTGATAATTCGCGTGATCAATTCAGGTACAAAACGTATTTCACTCAGTTAGACTTACTAAGTGGTTATCATAAGTTACAATAGCTGAAGAGGACATTTGGAAAAACGCATTTAAAACTAAACAAGGATTGTTTGAGTGGCTTGTTATTCCTTTTGATCTTGCAAATGCTCTAGCTACTTTCATGAGAGTTATGAATGATGTATTGATACCATTTCTAGATGACTTTTTCATTGTTTACTTAGATTATATTCACATATTCAGCAAATCTAGAGATGAACATGTCATGAACAAAGTACTTGATGTCTTGAGAAAAAACAGTTGTTTTTAAATATGTCAAAATGTGAATTTGGAAATACTTCTTTACTATATTTGGGACACATTGTTGGAGGTGGTGAGCTAAATATAGACCCCTCTAAGGTTGAGGTCATTGTGAATTGGCCCAAGAAAAATACAGTTACTGAGGTAAGAAGCTTTCTTGGGGCATCACAATATTGGAGGAAATTTATTGCTAATTTTCCTTCCATTGCAGCTTCACTACATGCATTGACTAGTGTCAAGAAAGTCTTCCATTGGGGAGATGTACAACAAAAAGAATATGATGCTTTAAAACAAAATATCAACTCAGCACTAGTATTTTCTCTTCCAAATCTTAGACATCCATTTGAGATTCAAATGGATGCTAGTGGTTATGCCATGGGAGCAGTTCTTATGTAGCGTGGTAATCCCATTTCATTTCATTCTGAAATTTTTAATGGTGTTGTGACTAACTATCCCACTTATGAGAAAGAACTTTACTTATTGGTACAAAGTGTCAAAAAATGGAAACACTACTTGATAGGGAAGGAGATCATTATACATACTGACCATCAACCATTGCAGTACTTACAGTCACAACCAAAGTTACAGCAATCACGACAATTCAGATGGATGGGTTTTATACAACAGTTTCATTTGGTTATCAAGTACAAAAAGGGAATCTACAATAAGGTAGCTGATATACTTTCTAGGCCTATTGTAAATTCATCTATTTTACTCAAGCACAATTCTATTTTACATGAAAGTTACAATGAGAAATAGGCATATGATAATGACTTTCAAGATGTGTATGCAAGCTTGAGGCAAGGAAACCAAATTGAAGAGTTAGATTACCATGTACATAATAGTTTGTTATATCACTTGGGAAAGTTATGTATTCCACACAGAGAAAGAAATAGCATCATAAGGGAGGCACACACTTCATTGATTGTCGGACACTTTGGTGTAGGCAAGACATTAGCAAATCTCTAAGGTATTTTTATTGGCCACGCATGTTTGCTAATGTATCTCGTTTCATTAGAGGATGTTCTTTCTGTGCAACAAGTAAGCCTAACAATAGGAAAATGGATTGTACACTCCACTTCCTGTACCTTCACGTCCATGGGAGAGTATCTCAATGGATTTTGTGGGAGGTCTTCCATTGTCAAGGGAAGGTCATGACTACTTGGATGTAGTTGTAGACAGGTTCAGAAATATGTGTATTCTAACGCCATGTAAAAATCAAATTATAGCTGAGCAAATAGATCATCTTTACTTTGAAAATATTTGGGTTCATTTTGGTCTTCCTACTTCCATTGTAAGTGATTGAGATTCTGGATTTGTTGGGAATTTTTGGTCAAATTTGTGGGATATGATGGACACTAAGTTGAATAAGAGTACAACCTTTCATCCACAAATAGATGGACAAATTGAGTTGGTCAACAGGACAGTCATTCATATTCTTAGAGGATATTATTGCAAACATCCCAAGTAGTGGGATGAATATTTGCATTACACACAACATGCATACAATAGGGAAAATCATTCTTCCACAAACACATCACCATTTGACGCATGTTTTAGTTACTTGCCAAGATCACCATTGGACTTCATCTTCGATAAATATGTCACCATCGATGGTCATAGCGACATCGATAAGGCAAGTAAGTTCATTGATAAAATTCAATTGATACATCACATAGTGCAAGAAAAGCTTGAAAATCTTCAAAGCAGCTACAAGGCAAGGCATGACAAGCACCGTCATGATCATAAACTTCAATTTGGAGATGAATTTTGGTTATATATTAGTAAAGAGAGACTTCAAGGGGAAGGTAAAAGGTTGAAGCCAATCAGTTCTGGTCCTTTTAAAATTCTGGAAAAGATTGGTAACAATGCATTTAAGCTACATTTGCCTCCTTATATGCAAATATGCTCTGTTGTTAATGTTGAGAATTTGAGATTGCTTGAGCCTCCTTTGATTAATGATCAAGGAGATAATTTTCAATTTCCATCAATAGACGATTTCTTGCTAGAATATCTTGATGAACTTTAGAAAGATCTCATACTTGACAGAAGAACCAGAAATTCAAAGAGAGGGAATTTCAAATACCTTTGAGTGGGACTCAAGGGACAAAAACCCTCTAAGGCCAAATGGATGCAGATCGAGAAGGTGATGGAATTGTACCCTCACCTACTGAACAATTGATAGTATCTTTTGGGGTCCAAAAGGCTTCTTGTGAGGAGGAATAATCAGGTGCTCAGTATTTAGCTTAAAAATCAATGTGCTTGGAATTGCATGAAACCTGAACAACCACATATGTCTTGGTGATACAATTTCAATGCAACTCATTTCAATCAAAACCGAGATCGCATGAGGAAGATATCACATTTTGTCTGCTTTTCCAAATAGAATATTTTTTGCAAAAAAAGGTACAATCACTGCACAGTCAGTAGTTTCTACTCTTGATATGCTAGGTGACTGGGCAGGTCAAAGTTCATCAATGGCCAATAAGGTTTCGCCAAGTGGTGCATTGTGGTTGGTCTTTAGTGTGGTGATTTGGATCATTTTCATTGGTGTCATGCGGAAAGAGTTATTTTTGCGGACAAACCTAACCTCCCTAGGAGTCTAAGACTCTCTAGTGACAAACAAACCAAACAAGAGCAATCCTTCTCTAAACATACATTATTCTATGAGAAACCAAGTGTTTTCCGATCTTACCTTAGGTCCAACGCTTGTTGTAGCAGTCCAGCCTTGCTGATCCAGATGAGCTCCTCCTTCACTTTAAGACCTGCATACACTAACAAAGCAAACGATTACATAACACCTGAATATTCATCATAAAAAAAAGCATATTCATCACATAGACCAAGGAGTACATGAAATAATTCATTAACAACAAATCATTGAGAAGAATGGACTTATTTGTATTAAGGAAACAAAAAAGGAACCATTACAACCTGAGCCTTGGTGTTGTGCAAGCTCCTCCCAGGGTCCAACAAGAGATTTCCTCTACTTTGACAAGCTCACCCACTCCCAATATGGCAACAAGGAAGGATAGTGATTTCTCCTCACAAGTCAACAATGGAAGTCCTAATTCCAGCAGCATTTACCCTTTAGAATGTTCAGCTTTCAACCTCCCCTCCTCTGGCCCAATGCCTGTATTTATAGTATTCTAGAGGAGGTTATTCAGTTCCAACATCAATGGGATACTCCCTCTTTTGGATGGGGTAGCTCCTCTCTTGATGGGATAAGCTCCTCTATCATAGGGATGCATGAACCATCTGGAGGCGCTCAATACACGTCAAAAACTCTTCTAGAAGGCTCTAGAAGTGACCACAAGTAACTTTTTAAAGATGAAACTCGCGCCTTTTGACCTTTACAGGGGTACGCACCCAACCTTTAGCTTACAAAGCGTACAAGTACGCAGGTACAGTGTGTTTGGAGTGCGTACACGCAGGCAAGGTAGAGAGAACCTGCGTACCCAGAGATAAACATGTTTTTAAGTGACTTTCTCTCTTTTTGAAGTTTGACATGAAGAGCAGAGGTATGAGGCTTGACGAGGACAATATGACTATTGATGGAGCCATATTAACTGCAGATAGTCATGGTGACAAATTTCAGTGTAACACATGTTACCACGGTCGGTCGTCACTAACCTAAGCGGATCTTCTGCGAGGACCAAGAGGCAGACTCAGATTTGAAAATCTGCCTAAAACCACCTATCTAACACCAAATTGCATGAAAAAAAACTACTAAAATGCAGCGCAAGGAGAAATTTACTTACTTGGAGAAAGTTTTAGGCAAAACTGTGGACTGTTGATACCAAAATCGACTTTGGAAGTCTGCTTAGGTTTGTACTCCAAAATGCCAAAGGTAAAAATGCACAATGTAAATGTAAAAAAAAAAGAGTTACCACACCCCCCTTTTATAGTGTTTTTTGAAAAAATTAGAAATTACACTTTAGGGTGTGGGTTTTTTCTTTTATGTTGTGTTTCTAATTAGGGTTTTTTGGGTTTTGACCTAATTTCCACATATAATCTATTTATGTCAAATGGATCTTACGGTGCAATGTTTTGTGTAGAAATAGCAATGGCTGGCTCGTACCACACTCTATATACACTTGGTCCATATTTTCAGCGAAGTCCTCTTTAAGCTCTTTTCTGACTTAAAAGACGAAAAGATCGTCGAGTTGTTCCTTTTGACTTGTTAAACAAAATAAGAGGCGGTCCATTTTGAGCTCTTTTTCGACTGTATAAATGTGAAAATATTGCTAGACTTTTGTCATTTGAAGTTTGATATTGGTTATGAAACGACATGTCTTCAATCACTTTTCTACTCTTTCGGATCGAGGTCACTAATTACAAAAGTACTCCTTGATCGTAATGGTCAAGCGGTTCTTTCAAGTATCATTTTATACTTTTTCGGGCTCGAGGGACACAAATCTATGAAAAAGGACCCCCCTGGAGTTTTCTTTTATGTGTCTTTTTCAAACTCTCTAAACATGAAAAAGACTCTGAGTTTTACCTATGTCGGACTCGTTAAACCCTAACGACATTGGACTCGTCACCATGAGGAGACTCGAGCTTCTCCTCCGTAGGGCTTGTTAAGCTATTACTAGGTTGGATTCAACCAAAGGTCGAACTTATATTACAAGCATATGCTATCCCATTCAAGCTTGTTTTCAAAACTAATTGGGGTACTCGCTAGCAATGGTGGGAGAAAATTTGGAAATCATCATTGGTTATCTGCGGCAGCTAGTCACCCTTGAACATCGACACTTTTGCTTCTTGTCGGGTTGGGATATCCACACATCGTCATTTGGCCTTCTGTGGTTTTGGGTTGCCATTTTGTCTTATTCCGTCTAATCTGTGTTGCCTCCATCAAGCCTCTGATCCCTTGGTACCAAAATGTTGCCACATTCTGGAGTTGTGTCACCGATATGTTCAAGAGTATAATCCTTCTACAGTTCACATCCTTACCTCCTCCTCTGATATTCTGTTTCACCATCTACCACTTGTTCCTTATCTCGTGTTGTTGATGGGGGAAACATCATGGCCCTCCTGTGACAGATCGTCTCCTGACGACACCAGCTCATTATCCAGGAGATTGACCTAGAGATCCCCTTTGGTACCTTGGAACTTGCATGCCTCAATGGCAAGTTCTTCACGCCTAACGACAGACTTCGATTGGATGATTCCATGGGTGTTCGACTTCAGTTCATTTTTCACACTTAGTGGATTGTACTACACAGTACCTTGACAGCCATTGGAATTATTGATGGTTTCTCTCACACTTGTTAACGGTTTTCATCATTGACTGGTAATCAAGCGACTTTCTATCATGTTTGACTTCAGCACATCTGTTCACATGATAGAATTTGTACTATGATCGGTTGGGTTTCAAGACCTTGAACTAAGATTACATATGTTCGGGCTGTATGGATTGGTTCATGATTACATATATGACCCTTTGATGGATGGTTGTGACCATACCTTTGTCATTATTATGGTCTTATCAACTGGGTCGCTACCTCCATACCACAGACCAATTTTCATATGTCTTATGGATGTCTGCGTCCATGCCTAGACTATATGTATTTCACTATCACAGATATCAGTTTTACTTGCGCCTATAGGATCTTCAAGGTGGTTCCAGTTCAGATAGTTTCGTAAAGCATTTCACCCCTCCCACTCTCTCAGGCTTTACACTTTAGGGGGCATCTATTACACTATAATTTGTCACTATCCTCATCTCAGTCCTTCTGCTGTGTCATGTGTCAAATAAACATGTTAATATCTTCCCACTGATGTAAGAAGATTAAGCAAATGGTCTCTATTGCTGCTAATTGACCCTCATTCCCTAAGTTTCTGCCTCGTCACGAGTAAAACCTTAATATACGCGACTTTCCCATGTCCATAATGGTTTCATTGCAACTTCATCGCAGGTGTACATCTGTTTCCTGCGATGGTCAGATTTCTAGACCCGGTGCGAGGTTATGAGTTGTATATAGCGCCGATGGGTCTGCATACATTGCCTCCTAGCGATGTCGTTGCGAAGAATTATTTTACGGCCCGGAACGATCCATATTGGGCGAATTTGTTTCAATAGTTGGCCTTCTGGATGTCTCGAGACTTGGTTGTTGGGATAGTTTGGGTCTCCCTTCCCCCTCTGGTATGGTAGTTCTACCATTTGTGCTACCTTCCTTGAGGATGAGCTCCTCCTCCCACATTTCATGGAGACTCCTTCTCCTATTAAAGCACTCACCTTTGGTATGATCTGCTAGTTCTTTTGGTTGGGTAGTGCTACCAGTGCTTTCGAGTTTGATAGATAGCTGGTGTGGGTGTGACAAGTGTAGGATTGTGGATAGCTTGTGGAAGGTTGTGGAGTGCCCTTAAATTTGTGTTAAAGCTTATGAGTGAGATAGAGACATTGTATGTTGGGAGATTCATCCTTGAAGACTGAATGCTTGAGAAACATAATGACTGGACCCTCTGAGAAGGCTTGCAACGTCAAGACTTGGCTGTAAGATTGCTCTTAATTCATTATTAATACAATCAATGATGTTTTCCTATGTCTTGTATGTAATTTACTGGATAGCTCATGAATTCTTAACTTTGTGAGTAAATAGATCATTGTTGTTTCCCTGCTACGTGCTTTGTGATTTTCCTTGTATTTTTTCAGGTTAATTGCTCATTAGGGAGAAGGAAACGAAGCTGGAGCAGTGCAATGGAACTTCATCGACCACTGGTTTGAGGTAGGCCTCCAAAAATGACTGTTTAAGGAAATCAAATTTTGATATGTCTTTGTTCTGACTAGACCCACTCTAGGGTTAGAGGGGTTGCCTCTATCCGCAGAGGGAACACTTTCCTGTGTTAGATGAAATTGACACTCAAGGATAAGCTTTGAAGAATCAATATGGAGAAGGGCGATACTATTTCCACATATTTGAACAAGCTCACCACCTACAAAGATGAGCTTGTCAGTGTGGGAATAACTACTGCCAATGATGATATGGTGAGACTCGCTCTCCTTAGCCTTCCAAAGAGTTGGAATAGCTATGAGGACTCTATGAATGGAATGGAGAAACTGCCAGATTGGGAACGACTGTGGTCGGATCTTATGCAGGAGGAGATCAGGAGGAACACATGAGATGGTTCTTCATCCAAGAATGATGATGAAGAAAATATGGCCTTAGCAAGGCAAGGAAAGGGAAGGGGAAAGCTTCCCATTTCAAATCGAATTCTTCTCATGGAGGGAAGAAGGGTGACATATCTAAAGTAATATGTTTTAATTGTCACAATATGGGGCATTATGCGACTAATTTCCCATCGAAGAAGTCCAAGAAGTGATCCTTAGAAGGATCGGAATGTGAGGCATTAGCCTCTTAGTTCGAAATGAACATTACCCTCATTGCATGCATGGTGTCATTGATGATGGGTTGTGTCTGGTATCTTGACAGTGGAGCCTCATTCCACATGACCGGTGATAAGAATTTTTTCAGTGCCTTGGAGAAGAAATACCTCAAGATACACGTAGAGATGGGTGACGACGAAAGGTATAGTGTTTCAGGAGTGGGCACAGTTTCTTTTCAAAGGGAACATGGAACTCCTCTCACCTTGATAGATGTGATGTATGTGTCTGGACTGAAGAAGAACTTGGTATTGGTTGCGATGTTGGAGGACAAATGCTACGATGTTGTCTTCAGTAAAGGAAAGGTTTTCCTAAGACACATAGCCATGGGTCAGACCAAGAGAATAGGGATTCGGGTGAAGGCTCTCTATAAACTAGAGGTTGATGATTGTGCAGCATTGAGTATGAAAGCAGAATTGGTGCAAATCCAAGACATTGGCAAGTTGTGGCACAGGCGGTTGGGCCATTTGCATCACGGGGCTTTGAAGATAATGCAGCAGATATCTATAGGACTTCCCAAAGGTAAACTTGAGCAAGTTGACACTTGCAAAGGTTGTACCTTGAGAAAGTACAACAAGTATTCTTTTCATGATTAAGACTGTCGAGTAGAGGCTATCTTAGAGCGAGTTCATACTGATTTGTGTGGACCGTTCTCGACGGCATCCACAGTGAAGCAAAGGTATTATGTGATTTTCATTGATGACTATTCTCATAAATGTTGGATTTATTTCATGCAAAAGAAGGACCAAACCTTCACAAAGTTTTGTGAGTTCAAATATTTGGTCGAGAAAGAGTCAGGGAAGAAGATCAAGGCCTTGAGAACCGACAATGGTGGACAATATCTCTCTCAAGAGTTTAAGGACTTTTGTGCAGTGGAAGGAATTAAATGAGAGTTGAAGGCACCTCATAGCCCACAGCAAAATGGGGTGGCCGAGAGGAAGAACATAACTATTGTAGGGGTAGCACGGGCAATGTTGCATGACTAAGTCCTACCACTTGACTTGTGGGCTGAGGCATGCAACACATCGGTCTATTTGCAGAATAGAAGCCCACATCGCATACTTGGGATGAAGACACCAAAGGAAGCTTTCGCGTGTAAGAAACTATATGTGGGTCACTTCAGGATCTTTGGCTAATCGGTATATTTCCATGTGACAAAGGATGCATCGAAGAAGCTTGAGAAGAAAACAAAGTTGGGGATATTTGTGGGGTACACTAATACACTTCACGACTATCGGGTGTACTTGCCTACCATTCGGAGGACAGTGGTTCACAAAGATGTCAAGTTTGATGAGCAGAAGGCCATGCGAGTTTCCCTTGAGAGAGAGCTCCAACTACAAGTTGTGGAGGAACTATTGGTTCCTAAGGAGGAGGAACCTCATACTGATGCAGAGCAGCCGCATGCAGAGGTTCCAGGAGTGGAGACATCCACTCAAGCAGAGTCTTTCAGAGACGAATAGAAGCACATAAGAGAAGCTGACAGATTGTTGGAGGATACGAGAGAGAATGTGGGAGCACCATATTCTCAGTGCAGACAGAGAAGGTCACCTGAGAGGTACATTGGATATATGGCCCTTGTTGGGGAATGTGTTGAGACTAAGCCATCTTCCTTTGAGGAAGCAGTGTAGCAGCTGATTTGGGTTGATGCTATGGTGGAGTATGACTCCATAGTTTGTAACAGTGTTTGGGACATGGTTCCGAGACGAGAGAACAAGTCAGTTGTGAGTTCCTATTGGCTTCACAAGGTAAAGCAAGTTGTCGATGGTAGTGTGGATAAGCATAAGGAAATATTTGTTGCCCATGGCTTTTCACAGCTTGAGAGGATCATGTTGCTACAGTATATTTCAACAAAGGAGCAAGATGCTGACATTTTGTCAAAGTGTAAATTCAAGTTCCATAGAGATAGGATTGGGGTGGCAGATAATCCCTTTCTTGTTGAGAGGGAGTGTTGAAATATGGCAACAAGAATATTCCGATTTAATTTGTCCTTGAATTAAATTGTCAATTAAAATCAAATTTAGTCTTAACAACTACTTGGAAATAATTAATTAATTTATTTTAAATTAATCAGTTGGAGAAATTCAAGTTAGAAGTCTTTCTAATGTCATGAAAGAGTTATCCCTTAAATTAAGGAGATAATATTGAGTTATATTTGAGTTGTAATTAGTTAACTTACTTTACTGAGTTAAATCTAGTTAAAATAGTTCCAAACTATTTGAGGAACTAATAGAGAGTTAATAGTGAGTTGATGCATGCATGCACTCAACTGTTGCTACTCGAGTTAACTGAAGATTCCCTCATGAGAAACTCATGCATGTCTATTTTGAGAAAGACCCAATTGAGATTAAAGTCAAGGACAGTGTATTATCAGTTGCATGTGTTTTCTCAAAGAGAAAACTCATACATGCAGTTAAGGATTTAATCCTTAAGGATTACGCAGTTTTAAAAGAGATCATGCATTGGGTAAGAGGTGAATCATCCACAAGGAAAAGCGCAAGGAAATAGGAGCTTAGAGGGCAGAGAGGAAGGCTAGAGAGAAGACAAGATTCAGTGTGAGCATCTACGAGGATTGTACTAAGAGCTGACTAGCTGTGAGAGCTAAGGCTTTGTATAATTGCTATGTATTTCCACCTGTATGATAATACAATAGTGTGCGGCTTTTTAGCTGAGGCTTTCGCCAAAGTATTTTCATGTGTATTGTGTGATTGATTCTTATTGTTCTGATTATATTATTCAGATTAATCTTTAAGCTTCCAAAAATTGATAGTAGAAGTAGGTTATAGTATTCTGCTTTGATTTATATTGCATAAATCGGGTTAACCTACCATTAGATTTTCTACATATTGCAAGAAAACACACACACATTGTTACCTCCATGTCAACTCCCATCATCACCCTACTTAGCAGTTTAATTTCCTAAAAACCCCATTCGATGAAGCCATAATTTATATCCATAGAATGAGCTCAGCTTACTAAAGCCCTTATCAAGAATGGTTTCTCTTCATTCCAAATCAATAAAGCTTATAGATTTGCTTCCTCTCAATGCCCCAAAGACCCTGTGCCCCCTCTTAGGGCTCACTTATCTCTTACTTATATAAAAGAAACCATTGATAACATTTCTATATTCTTAGCAAAAGCGAACATTAAAACCATATGTAAACATTTCAATACGGTAAAGTAATTATTCAAATCTCCTAAAGATAAAATGGATCCAATGCTTGGTCGACGAGTTTACCAAGTTGCTTGTTTTTGTGGCAAGCCTTAGATTGGCCAAAATGGTAGGTATTTTCAAGACCATTTGAAGGAGCACATAGCCAACCCTACTCACAACCATGTCTTAAAATTAGTTATAGTTGAACATTACTTCAAAACCAAGCACCTCATGAGCTTTGACCAAAGTAAGATCTTATTGCCTACATCTTGCTAGTTTGCCCTCTTTATTTTTGAAGTTCTTGAGATAGAAAAACAGCGTCATAACTTCAATAGAGAAGATAGATACAAACTTAACCACTCTTAGGAACCCTTTATCCACCATCCTAATCAATAACTAATTATCATTCCCTTCATAATTCTTTCACTCTCATCTCTCTTTCCCACCACCTCTCATCTGTAATCCCTTCCCCATTTATATGAACTTCTCCTTGTTCTTACATTATCCCTCTCCTCTTATTGGAACCCCCTTTACTGTGGGACTCTCCCCACTTAGGTTTTGTGACCCTTTTCTATATTTATTTCTTTAAACTTATAATTTAAATATTTTTATTAATTGAGGCTCTTTGGTTCCTTTGTAGTATTCATGGTTTTCTTCATTTCTTTGATTATCCATTAATATAATTTTAAAATTACATTAAAATGAAAAAAATATACAATACTATAACCTAAACTTACAATGTAAAATTATATATGTAATATTATTTGGTCTTTCCTTTTGTCTCTTTTAATTTTGATGATATTGCTGCATCTTCTCATTTCTCCCTTTCCTTTTAATTTTTCCTTTCTTTATTTTAATAACTTTTTTTTCCTTTATTACT
>APFE031047157.1:54366-74190 GCA_000404065.3 Pinus taeda | reverse complement strand
ACCCAAAAACACAGTCAAGCAACCAAAAAACAAAAGAAACAAGACTCTTTTCAGATCAAAGTAATACTCAAAGGAAAAATCAATCACATCAATGGATTCCCCAGTAGAGTCGCCAATTTGTCATGCGGAAAGAGTTATTTTTGCGGACAAACCTAACCTCCCTAGGAGTCTAAGACTCTCTAGTGACAAACAAACCAAACAAGAGCAATCCTTCTCTAAACACACATTATTCTATGAGAGATCAAGTGTTTTCCGATCTTACCTTAGGTCCAACGCTTGTTGTAGCAGTCCAGCCTTGCTGATCCAGATGAGCTCCTCCTTCACTTTAAGACCTGCATACACTAACAAAGCAAACGATTACATAACGCCTGAATATTCATCATAAAACAAAGCATATTCATCACATAGACCAAGGAGTACATGAAATAATTCATTAACAACAAATCATTGAGAAGAATGGACTTATTTGTATTAAGGAAACAAAAAAGGAACCATTACAACCTGAGCCTTGGTGTTGTGCAAGCTCCTCCCAGGGTCCAACAAGAGATTTCCTCTACTTTGACAAGCTCACCCACTCCCAATATGGCAACAAGGAAGGATAGTGATCTCTCCTCACAAGTCAACAATGGAAGTCCTAATTCCAGCAGCATTTACCCTTTAGAATGTTCAGCTTTCAACCTCCCCTCCTCTGGCCCAATGCCTGTATTTATAGTATTCTAGAGGAGGTTATTCAGTTCCCACATCAATGGGATACTCCCTCTTTTGGATGGGGTAGCTCCTCTCTTGATGGGATAAGCTCCTCTATCATAGGGATGCATGAACCATCTGGAGGCGCTCAATACACGTCAAACACTCTTCTAGAGGGCTCTAGAAGTGACCACAAGTAACTTTTTAAAGATGAAACTTGCGCCTTTTGACCTTTACAGGGGTACGCACCCATCCTTTGGCTTACAGAGCATACAAGTACGCAGGCACAGTGTGTTTGGGATGCGTACACGCAGGCAAGGTAGAGAAAACCTGCGTACCCAGAGATAAACATGTTTTTAAGTGACTTTCTCTCTTTTTGAAGTTTGACATGAGGAGTAGAGGTATGAGGCTTGACAAGGAGGATAATATGACTATTGATGGAGCCATATTAACTGCAGATAGTCATGGTGACAAATTTCAGTGTAACAATTGGTCAAAGGATGGACCAATGAGGAGGAAACATGTGGAAATCCTGGAGGCCACCACATGTCCCTCCCCAAAGGTCAAACATATCGGTGAGTAGTGGCAAAATAATGGTCAGGTCGACAAAGTCAAACCTACGATCTCGCCTGAAAAACTCCATGCGTTACCATTCTACTGCAATGGTGGTTCTTACAATTCTATGGTCGTAAAGCCTATATATGAAGATTAAGGGAGCTAGCCCTGCTGGCCATCCCCCTCCCATGTGACCAGTTGCGAAAACTGCTAGCTAGCAATTAGTATAACCACGCCATCTAAATGTGCTTAATGTGCTAAACAAGATTAGCCCATAATTAATACATGATTATCATTTAATTAAATGTGGAGTTAAGTTGGCGAAATTTTGGTGGTCCCCTAAAATTCGGTGGTAACTCCAGATATGGTAGAGTTAACTGGAGTTCATCCAGTTTTAGTGGAGTTTTAATAGGAGAAAATGATTTTTCCATAAATTTTGCAAAAATAGACCAAATTGGGATCAGGAAAAGACATTCCTAGATGATTTTGATGTTTTGAGCACATTGCAGTAGGTTTCAGGTGGATTAGAGCATTTTAAACAACACTTTTACCATTTTTATATAATATAGAAGCCTAATCCATTAAAGTTGGACCAAGGAGATGTAGCCCATGAGGGGTGAACTCTTTATCAAGAGACTGTGTTAAATGTTCATTTTGATGGTTTGTTGATGTTCAACACTTTACTTTCATGCTATTTTTCTCATGAATTTGACATAAAACTTGAAAAACTTTAACTGTTCATTCACAAACACCATAAAGGAAACCTATGCACATGAAGCAAATGATAAACAATTGTTTTTAATTATGAAGTTGAAATTATCACATCAAAACTAACATTCAACAACAAATAAAAAAGGTGCCCATGAAATTTTCATGTAATTTCTATGTCATAATATGCAAACCAATCAAAATCCTTTAAATTTAAAAAGATGTACATGTAAATATTTTTAAGGGAAAAGAAGAAAAACTATTTTTTTTAATTGTATTTTTGATTTAACTCCTTATAGGTTTACTCAAATTTCAAATGTCGACACTCATTGTATGTGGAATTAAATTCCACATCTAATGAGTACCCATTATGCATACTTTTGAGAAGACTCATATTGATAAAAATTGAAGATACGTTAAAAAAGTGCGTTCAATGTATTTATTGTATCTTCAATTTTTATCAATGTGAGGCTTTTCAAGAGTATGCATAATGGGTACTTGTTGGATGTGGAATTTAATTCCGTATCCAAAGAGTGTCGACACTTGAAATTTGAGTAAACCTATAAGGATATAAACCAAAAATACAATTAAAAAAGAAGTTTTCTTCTTTTCCCTCCAAAATTCTTAACTCTTGTTTTATTATTTTAACTCTTATTTTATTATTTTTCCTTAGGAGGGCACATTTAAACTAAAATTTATGTTGAGAAATATAGGGCAAAGAGTTAGATTATTTATTAACTTGATTTCTCTTTATTCCTTGACACTTTCTTGTGATTTATATTAGGACATTTTCATCATTATTTAGTTTTGTTCATCATCAAGACAAATTCCAATAAGAAGATCACAATCTAAACACAAAAACACCATATGTAGGCTACTAGCCAGGGCCAATTCCTCTCCTAGAGAGGAAAACCCACAAAAATGTCTTCTTATAGAATTTCAATGAAGACTTCTAATACTAAGACACTAGACCATCCATTAAGAAACCAGTGCAATGACCCAAAACATGGAAATAAACTTGCTACTTCGCACAATTTCGGACTTGTATAATGTTTATTCTTCCACAAAAATTTTTGGCTGCCAAAGAGAGTAGATTTTCCAAAATTCAAGACCAAAATGGTGCCTTCCTACTTCACCATCCTTCTACTCTTCTTTGCACTCCTTTTTATGCCTCACACTTTCTCAATAAAAATGAACTTGTTGCATATTCAATGGAGGATGAATTCTTCTCAATATATATCTTTTAGGGTAGGTCCTCAAGCCTCTTCTATGTTGACCGATCTGATTTATTTGGTGGATTCTATACCTTTTTATGACATAAAAGTATTTCCTTTACATTGATACAAGAGCCATCCAAAGAAATTTATGTTATGACTTTGACTTGACTTATTTTTAAAACCCTAGGGCATGCAATGGGTGCTTAACCTAGAACCAAACCCATGGGAAAGACACCCATTTAGAATAAACAAGTTTTGTTTCTTTTACAAAACTAAATATTTTTCTTTTCTCTTTATTTTGACAAGAACAAAATACAATTATGATGACCGACAATAGCTACATTTTTCAACACTCCCTCTTAACTAGGGAAATATTCATAATTAACCATAGGTACAAGGACAATGCTTCCATTGAAGGGTTCTCATATGAATATTCGGATTTGTAATCCATCTCATAAGATATATTTTCATCTTATATATGTGCATCTCATCATATCGACCAACATTATCATATATCAAGGCCTTTACTAACAAATCTATCTCTCCACTAGATTAGATCACAATTTTAGAAAGAAAATGATTTATAGACACCTTCATCATTGTCTCTCAAGGAACATACCCCATCCATATTTTCACAAGGTATGTCCTTTTAGGACCATTCATGTCTTGGATTAACACATCCTCAAGGAATTTCCCCTTAGACTACTCTTACCTATTGGATTACCTACCTCATCCTCAAAGAGTATATATCTTGGTCTGAGATGCTTACCCAAACCTCGATTATTTCATCATAACATTAATACAATAATGATGTGTATATCTCTCCCTCTCAAATAGGGAGGATATATCCATTCCTTTACACATGAAAGGAATGTATCCAAAATCCCTCTCAACTAGGTACTTGCTTCCAATATCATTTTTCTATTCTTCCGTGGAGATCATGGTACTATCAGTTGCTTGTAGGCCTCCTTCAACTTCTATGCATATCATGGAGCCATCTTCTTTCACAACTTCTCGTAGGGACTAATCATCACTTTCCATATCATCAATATTCATCAACTGCATATTCCCAAACCAAACATCATAGAGATTTAATCTTGCTCCCTCTGATCATCGAGAAAGTGATCTTCCAAGACATGACCAATCAATTATTTGCAACCTACTACTTTTCTTGTCAGCATGTTTTGCAATGTCATCAAATCCTTTGGACCAAGTTCCAAATTCAGCTACTCAATCCATGCATCTTCTTAGGTAACATAAACATATCGAATTATTTTTAGTCATTGAATAACTCTTCACAAGATGTCATGTCTTGCCTTCATCAACATCTTCCATCATTGTCTTCCTTCGTGCCTCTAATCATCATTCAAGAGGAGTCATATTCTTATCAAGATATTTGTTAGGATTTTTGTAGCTCCCTCTGAAGTCACAATCTTTCATATTTTATGAGACCATATCAGATGTTGATCATCATCAACATGTTTTCAACCAAACGAGCTCAAACTAATACATAGCAAGACATATCACTGCATACAAAAAACATGATTTTAACTAAATGAAAGAAGAATCCAAAAACATGCATACCTTTTACTTCAGACAGTCATCTAGTCTTTTTTAAACTACTACTCTTCTTGAAGATGAGACTTCCTCACGTTGCAACTGTACCAGCAAGCTTCTAGGAAGCCAACTCCAAATCTGAGAGTAGTAGATATCTGCAGTACCATTATGGTCCTCCTGTTTTGAAATGAAGGAATCTTCCCATGAATTTCATCTAATAGAGAATCCTTGAAATATCATTTCTAGCCATTAACCAATTGTTGCATGATTTTTTTTACTTGCTAGATGATTGTTATCAATGCATTGAGCTATTGTACAACAAATAATATTGTATGTTGCTATCTACATTTCCAAATTATTCATTTCTATAATGATGATCTTCTTAATCAGCTATCTATATTCTCATACTTAAGTATTTATATCAGAGTGCCCAAGGATCCAACTTGATTACCAAATTTACCATTTACAAGGTCCTTATAGGTTCCTCCTCTCTTTGTGCTTTCCAAAAACATAGGATCCTCTTTACTTATTCTTCTTCCTTCATGATGTACCCACAACACTTATTGAAAAACACAACCAAGCAAATATATGAAAGCATAATATCCATTAGTCATTCCCAAGGTTTTCATGGAATATAAGAGGGTGGACTCCTAGGGTTTTGAAGTACAAACCTTATATCTTGAATGAGATTTCATATTGAACTAATAATCCTTATTAATCTCTACTTTGTCACATGTTCTAGATAGATCATAATCTGATGCAGGAGCATGAGACGTGGAGGGAAAATGCTTCTAACTTATTCCAAAAATACAAAAAAATCTACAAGCAAAGGAGTGGGATCCTTTAGCCATCAATTTCCATGTTTTTCTAGCTAAGCATAGAACTAGAATATAGGATTAAATCATGATGTAATAAGTGTTAAATTAGTTAGTTGTAGTGGAGGTTCTTGAGGAGAATACCTCACATAACAGATAGGATTAGTTAGCGTAGTGGAGATTTTCGAGGAGAATGCCTCGCAAAACAGATAGCAGTAATAAATTTTAGCCTCTATTTTAGGATCTGGTTGTTAAAATGAACCAGTATATATGTAACTTTTATGTTATTGTAAAGGGATTTTGACTGAGTGGGTTTATCTCGTATTGTTGAAGGAAAAGTTAAACATCTCTATGTATTGGTCAATCCCAGAGGTGTTGTGACCTCCAAAACCCTTTTTATGCAAGTGGACACCTGTTTGTCTGTAAAACAATACGACATTTATGTGTATCTTTGGCTTCACGCAACATTTGTCTTTTAAGTCTTTACAACAGTGGTTCGGCATGGTTTCCCAGTTAATACTTTGATTAAAGTCAATTTGAATGTGTTTCCTTCATATCGGCGTGCTCAATTTCCATTTTACGTGTCATTTAGTCCTGCAAGCTAAATTCTGGTTTACACTAAAAACCAGCGAAAAACTTAGTCTAAATTGAGAATCCGGACTCGAAATCTTATTAAGTGTGGCTGATACCCATATCGGGTCCACAAGCGCTATCGCATCGCAGCGCTTGAGTGGAGAGGGACTGGCCTTTTGAACCACTGAAATTCGAAGTTGTGACACATTCGGATCCAAAATATTATAGAGGAGGACTTATAGTCTATTGAGTCTGTGAAGCGTTGTCGCATCACAAGTTTCAAGCAAAAAGAGCGTGGCGAGGGAATGTTGAAGCCGTTGATTGAAATCGCCAATAATACTACAATTTTATCGTATCGAGAAAGGGTCGTTAGTGGAGCACGATAGTGTTATTCCATTTCTTATGGAATAAACCCCATCGATAGTGTTATTCCATTTCTTATGGAATAAACCCCATCGATAGTGTATTTGCGTGTTAACGCATTCCTTTGGGGAAAACAACGTCGATAGTGTATTTGCATGTGTAATTACATTATAGGCAATTGAAACTGTTGATAGTGTATTTTACACATATTTTCGTTATAGCCATTCTATACAACACCGATAGTGAATTACGTGATTCCTATGGAATTACAGCTCCAATAGTGAGAAAAAAGGGTTGTGTTATGAAATTGCACTCGATAACAAGGGTTGGGGCGATTAAAAGAAAGGGATTGGTAATAGTGGCTAAAAAGGGGAAAATTTATAAAACAGTCAGTCTAGGAATAGATGATTGATACTCCAGTTGGGATTGAGAAGGGATTCAGCCAAAATTAGAGGAAATTGTATCAGGGTTTAAACGTTTGTCAATATTTCCTACACCCAGGCCACCATTAGTGGTATCAGAGCAACTTGTCGACACTGAATTGAATCTCAGAAACAAGAGAAGAAAATTTAATATGTATTTCAGAGTTAGAAGAGGACGAGGACATGGTAGAAGAGGATGGCCAGTTGCAAATGTTGAAGTGATTCAAGCTATGCAAAAAATGCAAGCTAGATTGGAAGCATTAATAGCAGGGAGAAATATAGATGATGGGGATGTTAGTGAGCCTGAGGTTGAAGCTAAAGAAGAGGAGGAAATTGTAGCAGTTACTCCTGAGATGAGATTCTTCCAATCAGTGTTGAGATCCATAGCTAGGCCAAAGACTAAGGTTTCAATATATGAGGGAGGATTGAATCCAGAAGAATTGATAGACTGGATTAATGGCATGGAGAAATTCTTTGATTATGAAGAAACAGAAGATGAGAAGAAAGTAAATTTTGTTGTCACCAAGCTAAAAGGACATGTACCACTTTGGTGGGATGGAGTGCAAGTAGAAAGAAAGAGTCTTAACAAGCAACCAATCAGAAATTGGAATAGGATGGTAGCAAAGCTAAGAGGGAAGTTTCTACCAAGTAATTATCAACAAACCTTGTTCAGACAGATGCATAATCTTAGGCAGAGGTCTATGATAGTGAAAGAATATATAGAGGAATTCTATAAGGTAAGGATAAGAGCTGGAAAAACTCAGGATACTGATGAGAAGGTGGCTAGATATGTGAATGGTCTTAGGATGGACCTTCAAGATGAGATAAGTATATTGTCTCCTAAAACAGTAGAAGAAGATTATCAGATGGTACTGAGAGCTGAAGAAAAACTCATAAGGAAGCAGTCTGCCAGAGGAAGAGGTAATTTCCAAGGAAAAGGAAGTCAAGGTGGTAGAGGAAGATCTACAAAACCTAAAGATGGAGCTAGCAACAGCTCAAACCAACATGCACCCACAAGAGTTGATGCAAGTGGAAAAGGGATTTTTTCTAGAGGAAGAGGAGGCAGAGGAAGAGGAAGAGAGGTAAGATGTTACAGGTATAACAAACTGGGATACAGAGCTTTTGAGTCCATAGAGAATGCAGGAACAAGTCAGAGGAAGCAATTGTTGCTCAAGTTGAGGAAGAAGCAGCAGTAGTGAAAGAAGAAGAAAATGTACCAGGGAGAGGAGAATCTTTGGTAGTCAATAAAGTTTTGCTCAAGCCAGCAAAGGAGATAATTGAACCATCACAAATAAATACTTTGTTCAGAATAGTGTGTAAGGTTCAAGGGAAATGTTGTCAGATGATCATTGATAGTGGTAGCACTGATAATTTGGTCTCTACAAAAATGGTGGAGAAATTGAAGTTGAAGACAATGAGACATCCAACACCGTACAAGGTGTCATGGTTACAAAAGGGACATCAGTTGTTAGTGAACCAATAGTGTGAAGTGGAGTTGTGGTTGGGAAAATATAAGGATAAAATTGTATGTGATGTGATGCCCATGGATGTGTGACACATATTTCTTGGAAGACCTTGGCAATATGGCAGAGGAGCTATGCATGATGGGAAAAGAAACACCTACAAGATTGGTAAAGATGGTACCAATCATACATTGCTACCTATGGGAGAAGAAGATGCATCAGGAAAGAAGACTAATTCAAAATCTCTATTACTAGGAGGAAAGGAATACTTATAGCAGATTGAAGAGAATGAAGTAAATTTTGTTGTAATTTTCAAGCCCAAGGTAATAATGACTTCTACTAAAGTTTCTGATTTACCCATTGAAATTCAAGAAATGTTGGACAACTATTGTGATATCGTTGTTGATGATTTTCCTAATGAGTTGCCACCCATTAGAAGAATTAGCCATCATATAGATTTGATTCCTAGAGAAAATCTACCTAACAAATCAGCTTACAAAATGACTCCCATAGAAAATGAAGAGGTTAGGAAGCAGGTTCAGGAACTACTTGACAAAGGACTGATCAGAGAAAGTTTGAGTCCTTGTGCAGTCCAACAGTGTTCAGTCCAAAGAAAGATGGAGGCTGGAGAATGTGTATTGATTCAAGAGCCGTCAATAAAATCACAATCAGGTACAGATTTCCTTTACCTAGAATTAAATATTTGATGGATTGTTTGAATGGAGCAAAGTATTTTACAAAACTAGATCTTAAGAGTGGGTATCATCAGATAAGGATAAGAGAAGGAGATGAGTGGAAAACTGCTTTTAAGACAAATGAGAGATTGTATGAGTGGAGAGTAATGCCTTTTAGGTTGTCAAATGCACCAAGTACGTTTATGAGACTCATGAATGAAGTTCTTAAAGAGTTTATTGGTAAATTTGTAATAGTATATCTGGACGATATATTAGTTTACAATAGGTCTAAGGAGGAGCACATGAGACATTTGAATTATGTCATACAAAGGTTACAGCAAGAGAAATTATTGCTGAATTTGAAGAAGTGTTCATTCATGAAAGAGGAGTTAGTGAATTTGGGTTTTGTTATTTTTGCTGAAGGGTTGAAGATGGATCCAGAAAAGATCAAGGCAATCATGGAGTGGCCTTCACCTAAAAGTGTTTTGGAGGTAAGAATTTTTCATGGTCTTGCTAGTTTTTATAGGAAATTCATAAGGTATTTTAGTAAGATAAATGCTCCTATTGTTGAGACTATAAAGAAGGATAAGTAGCCATTTAGATGCACTGCTAAAGCATAAAAGAATTTTCAATTGTTGAAGAAGAAGATCATTGAAAAACCTATTTTGGTTCTACCTAATTTTAGTAAACCTTTGCAAGTGAAATGTGATGCCAGTAGAGAAGCTATTGGAGGTGTTTTAAGTCAAGAAGACAGACCTATAGATTATTTTAGTGAAAAGCTAAATGATTCAAAGAAGAAGAATTCTTCTTATGATAAAGAGTTCTATGCATCTGTCCAGTCATTGAAGAAGTGGAGACATCATCTAATGTCAAAAAGAGTTCATACTTTATTCAGATAACCATGCATTGCAGTATATTATGCAGCAGCCAAAGCTTAGCCAGAAACATGCTAAATGGGTAAAGTATCTTCAAGGTTTCCATTTTGTCTTGAAGCACATAAATGGCCAATCAAACAAAGTTGCAGATGCCTTAAGTAGAAGAAATGTATTACTTCAAGAGAGCCAAATTCAAGTGTTTCGTTTTGATTTTCTTAAAGAATTGTATGAGACAGATTAATGTGAAAACTTGCAAAATCTGTCAATATGCAAAGGGAAGAAGCCAAAACACAGGTTTGTGTGTTCAATTACCAATTCCAAATAGCCCTTGGGATATGGTAAGTATGGATTTTTTTTTGGGCTTACCAAAGACTCAAAAAGGAAATGATTCAATTTTTGTTGTAGTGGACAGATTTTCAAAAATGGCACATTTTATTCCATGTTATAAAACTAGTGATGCTACTCACATTGCTAATTTGTTTTTCAAGTAGATTGTAAGATTGCATGGGTTGCCTAAAAGTATTGTCTCAAACAAGGCCAAATTTGTTGGACATTTTTGGAGGACACTATGGAAGAAGTTGGGAAATAAATTGAGTTTCAGTTCTACCTATCCTCCACAGACTGATGGACAGACTGAAGTTGTGAACAGGAGTTTGGGTAATCTTTTAAGGAGTCTTATTGCAAAAAATCCAAAACAGTGGGATCAAGTATTGGCACAGGCTGAATATGTGTATAATGACTCACCTAATATGAGTATAGGGCAGAGTCCATTCCATATAGTTTATGGAATGCACCCAAGAGGAGTATCTAAGTTAAGAAACTTGGGAAAAGCTTAGATGAGAAGTGTAAAGGGTGAATATTTTGCTTCAGAAATGCAAGCAATACATGAACAGGTGAAACAACAGCTACAGGATAGCAACATCAAGTACAAAACTAGAGCAAACATGAAAACAAGGGAGGTGAACTTTGAATTTGGAGATTTGGTTTTAGCACACTTAAGGAAGGAAAGATTTCCAGAGGGAGTATATAAAATAGAAGTTCAAGAAAATTGGACCATGCAAAATATTGAGGAAATTTTCTACAAATGCATATGAAATTGAATTACCCCCTGATGTTGGAATATCTCCAATTTTCAATGTTGTTGATTTGTACAAGTATGAAGGTGAAACTGCAAAAGGTACAGATGAAGACCGAGAGACACAGGAAATTGACTGGGTAAAACAATTACCTACAACAAAGGAATTACAACTAGAAAAGATTTTGGACAAGAAAGTGCTTAAGAAAACCAGTGGATAGGAGTAATTTCAGTATTTGGTCAAATGGAAGGATCAGCCAATTGCTAAAGCTACTTGGGTAACAGAAAACACGTTACAGAAGTTGGGCAGTTATGTAGAAGAGCTCATCGATAGGAACCCATGAAGAATTTTGTCCTCAAGAGTCTGATGCAGGAGCATGAGACTTGGAGGGAAAAGGCTTCAAACTTATTCCAAAAATACAAAAAAATCTACAAGGAAAGGAATGGGATCCTTTAGCCATCAATTTCCATGTTTTTCCAGTTAAGCATAGAACTAGAATATAGGATTAAATCATGATGTAATAAGTGTTAAATTAGTTAGTTGTAGTGGAGGTTCTCGAGGGGAACACCTTGCAGAACAAATAGCATTAGTTAGCGTAGTGGAGATTCTCGAGGAGAATGCCTCATAGAATAGATAGTAGTAATAAATTTTAGCCTCTGTTTTAGGATCTACTTTAAAACGACCAATATATATGTAAATTTTATGCTATTGTAAAGGAATTTTGACCAAGTGGGTTTATATCGTATTGTTGAAGGGAAAGTTGAACATCTTTGTGTATTGGTCAATCTTGAATGCGTTGTGACCTCCGAAACCCTTTTTATGCATCTGAACACCTATTTGTCTGTAAAAAAATCTGGTATTTATGCGTATCTTTGGCTTCATGCAGCGTTTTTCTTTTAAGTCTTTACAACAGTGGTTCGGCCTAGTTTCCTAGTTAATACTTTGATTGAAGTCAATTTTAATGTGTTTCCTTCATATCGGCATGCTCTATTTCCATTTTAAACGTCATTTAGTCCTGCAAGCTAAATTCTAGTCTACACTAAAAACCAGTGAAAAACTTAATCTGAATTGAGAATCCAGACTTGAAATCTTATTAAGTGTGGCTGATACCCATATCGGGTCCGCAAGTGCTATCACATTGCAGCGCTTGAGTGGAGAGGGGTTGTCCTTTTGAACCGCTGAAATCCAAAGTTGTGACACATTCGGATCCAAAATATTATAGAGGAGGATTTATATTCTATCGGGTCTGCAAAATGTTGTCGCATCGCAAGTTTCAAGCGCAAAGAGCCTAGCATGGGAACATTGAAGCCGCTGATTGCGATCGCCAATAATACTAAAGTGTTATTGCATTGGGAAAGGGCCGTTAGCAGAGCATGATAGTGTTATTCCATTTCTTATGGAATAAACCCTGCTAATAGTGTATTTGTGTGTTAACGCATTCCTTTGGGGAAAACAACGCCAATAGTGTATTTTAATGTGTAATTGCATTATGGGCAATTGAAACTGCCGATAGTGTATTTTACGCATATTTGCATTATAGCCATTCTAGAGAACGTCGATAATGGATTATGTGATTCCTATGGAATTACAGCTCCAATAGTGAGAAAAAGGGGCTCTGTTATGAAATTGCACCCGATAACAAGGGTTCAGGTGATTAAAAGAAAGGGATTGGTAATAGTGGCTAAAAAGGGGAAAATTTATAAAACAGTCAGTCTAGGAATAGATGACTGATACTCCAGTTGGGATTGAAGAATGGATTCAGCTAGAATTAGAGGAAATTGGATCAGGGTTTGAACATTTTTCAATATTGCCTGCACCCAAGCCACCATAATCCCTATAAATCAAGGGTTAGGGTTTTTATGAGGGATCAAGTGAATCAAGGTTAGGGTTTCCATATCGCTAGGGTTTCATATGAACCATCTATGGTTTCAAAGCTAGATATCAAGACTAATATCAGCTTTCAATAAAGAAAATAGTGTACCCTATAACCACATAATCAATTAAACCTAAACCATATTTTGATAGAATTTTAATAAATAAATATGCTATATGTATCTCATGTTTGCTTACCTTTGTAATTCATGATTATAGAAGATGCCACAATTCCTATTGCTAGATACCATGCTCTCCTAACTGATCTTCAATAATGAAGACTTCAAAGGGTACTGCAACCTTTGTCCATCATGTTGAACTCAACGATGTTGCAATTTCTTTTAATGTAGGTACAAATTCTCCTCTAATAGATTTCAATAGTGATGACTTTTCCTACTATTCTCCAGGATAACTGCTACAATTCATTTGAAAGTCATTTCCTTTCAATGTCATTTTTAGCCCAAGAGACCAAATGCAAAAAATCTTTAATGAGTCAAATAAGAGTGCACCTATCCAACTCTAAACACTCTTCTTAAATAATATTATTGTTAAGCACCTCTGAGAGATGATGTCGTTGTTCTAATATATGTCTTAGGTAGAATACTTCCTTTAAAGTAAATTCCTTTCTTTTTAATGTAACATGATCTTCTTCTACACATCTGTAGCTTTCCTAAACCCTAGTTCTAGATATTTTAACTTCAAACGATGTTAAGAAATATTTGAATGTTGTTGTGATGCTGCTTTAGGATGTGCTACAAGACTTCATAATATATCTTGAAGCTTCTTCCCACAAGATTTTTAGATCTATTCCCTCTGGTGTAATTACGCATATTTCAAATGTATACCCTTGTTTCCAAATAACGAATTTTGAAGGAGAAGGGACCCCACCTGTCATATGTTCCATGCAATACTATCCAAACTTAAAGTACTATAATTATATGCTTAGAAAGAAGCAAGATATTTGATCTATATTTTTGTGGATAATCTTTAAAATTTTGATTTCTCTCATGTGACAAAATATATTACACGAGTTCGCAAATTTTTATTTAAGTTAGTGACTATTTCTATGAGAATAGGTTGCATCCTTGAATTAATTCTAAAACTCATATAACATATATATATATAGGCCTCAGAACTATGCTTCTTTACCACAAATTTCTCTGAATCATTGTATAGTACTTTTATCACAAGTCTCTGTTATTTCTATCACTGTAGATAAGCATGTATAGAACTACCACAAACTCGTGGTTCCTATACCATTGAATAGGTATGTGATTATTCTCAAAAAATGGTGACTACTTTTCCAAGATAGGCCTAATATCCTTCCAATTAACTCACTTTAGAATTCTTGCATATCTGAAGCAATATTCTCAAATCAAACCTCAAATCATGTCCTCTGAAACATACTTATTCTCAAACCAAGAGGAGGTCTCAGCCTCTCTTCAAAGTGACTGCAAATTTATGATGTATTAATCAACTAGGATTATAAGGCATCTAACTAACTCAGTTTTGCTTTCTTATTTTGTTGGATAAGAGAGTTGACTTATACCGACTAAGAGATTCTTCAAACAAATATTTGGTCACCCATAAGTTTTCCTCAGAACTCTGAGATTAATATGTCTGAGGTAGACATTGAATTTCAGACTTCTTTAACTGAGATTTAATATTATATGAATTTTGCACAAAATTATGATCTGTATCTTAATGAATTTGACCTTGAGAGGGTTATCCCCTTAGCCTCTTGGTCCTCTATAATGGTGCTTTTTCTTTCCTCAAAACTTCTTCATTGTTTAGAAGTAGGTCTGCGATCTACTTAGTAAGCAGAGGGCTAATTGGAGTGCCCATAGTTTTATTTACCTTCTTCTAGGAGCTCAATCCTATGATATCTATCCTTTCTCCTTGACTTAAAGCTTATGAGATCTTCTTTCCCTCCCTTACTCAAGTGAACTAAGCTCTGATACCATGTTGAGAAATCTAGGGAAAAGAGTTAGAGTATTTGTTAACTTGATTTCTCTTTAGTCTTTGACACTTTGTTGTGATTTATATTAGGAAATTTTCATCATTATTAAGTTGTGTTCATCATCAAGATAAATGCCAATAAGAAGATCATAATGCAAACACAAGAACATCATATGTAGGCTGCTAGCTAGGGATAAAACCTTTCCTAGAGAGGAAAACCCACAAAAATATCTTCTTATAGAATTTCAATGAAGGCTCACAAGACCAAGACACTAGACCATCCACCAAGAAACCAAGACATCCACCCAAATAGTGAAACAAATGTTCTCCTTCTTGTACAATTTCATACCTATGTATCTTCTATTCTAACACTGAAATTTCAGCTGCCAAAGAGAGAGTAGATTTGCCAAGATTCAAGACCAAAATGGAATCTTCCTACTATGTTGTCCTTATACTCTTATTTTCACTCATTTTTATGCCTCACACTTGCTCAAGAAAACTAACTTGTTGTATATTTAATGGAGGACGAATTCTCCTCAACATATAGATTTTAGGGTGGGTCCTCAAGCCTCTTCTAGGATGACCTTTTGGGTTCACTGAACTGATTTCTTTGGTGGACTCTAGACCTTTTTATTACATAAAAATATTTCCTTTACATTGATACAAGAGACCTCCAAGGGGCTTTACATTAATTATTTGAATTAACTCATTGTACAAACCCTAGGGCACAAAATGGGTGCTTAAACTAGAACCAAAACCATGGGTAACAAACCCATTTATAATAAATATTCTTTTCTTTTACAAAAATAAATATTTTTCTTTTCTTTTTCTTTTTACAAGAACAAAGTAAAATTATGAAGACCAATGCTAGTTACCAAATTCAACAATTTCCTATAATGATCTAATAAGGGGGAAAATGACATCTAGTTTTTTACATCATTCTCATTAAAAATTATAGGATTACTACTCCCATAACTATTCCTTGAGATATTATATGATCCCCTTCTCCTATTCCTCATACATTCCTTTCTTATATATGCTATGTATTCTATTTCCTTATGACCAAAATTATTACATGAGAAGCAATTGCCATCAAATATATTTTGATACCTGGAAGCAGAAGGTCTTCTTGGGAAAATTGTTCTTTTGAATCCATTCCTATGCCTTGGTTGGTCTTCACTTCCTTGTCTAGTGATGTTTTCTTTTATTTCATGATTAGATCTTTATTGGTGCTTTTCTTCTTTCCTTTCTTTTATTGATATATATTTTGAGAAAATTAACATAACTTTTAGGTTCTTCTCCTTCTAGTGTCTTTAAGCTTATTTCTCCTTTGAATGTATCATGATCTTATTTATATCCAAGACTTGTTTTAATAAAGGGAGATCCCTAATAGTTAAGAATGTTATCTAATGATTTAGTCACTTTTTCAAACTTTAAGTTTAGACTCAACTGAGAATTTTCCTTCTCTAGATCCTTTCTCAAGGATACAAACTCTTCTTCTCGCTTCTCACAATTCCTTTCCTTTTCTTTCACCCAACTTATTAGTGTATCGTCAAATTTCTTAACCTCTTCTAGTTTTGTCTTAAGGAGGATGATTGATGCTTCATCAAAATCAAGATCTTTCTTTTCGTACTTCTGTATTATCATTCAACTTTTTATTCTTTCTTCTAAATATTTTTTGTTTCTTTTAAGGCACTCATAAGTTCACCCTCAATATCTACCTCCCTGTCAACATCTTCTTATTCTTCTTCTGATATTTGATTATCTAAGGCCATGAATAGGAATTCTTCTCAAACATCATCAAATGAATGTTCATCATTATCTTACGATGAGGAACAATCTTTGTTTGAATAAAAAAAATTACTCTTGAGAGATATTCCCTTCTTACTTTTATGAATATTTCCAATATTTTTATGTTCTCTTTCATCATCACTATCTTCCAAATTTCGATATGGAAATTTAGAAGCATAATGACCTACTCTACTACACACAAAACATTTGAATGGTAGCTTACCTTTATGTTTTACATATCCCCTTTTCATCTTTCTCACAAATTGAGCTTCTTCTTCATCTAATTCAGAGTTGGAATGATTAGGTTCCTTGTGTCCTTTTGTTTTCTTTAATACTTTGAAGGATTATTCCTTTAATCATGACTTCTCTTTTCCAGTTCTCATCTCATATGTAGTGAGGATTCCATGTTGTTCATCCATATTTATATTTCTAGTCACTTTCATTTCTTCAATACAATGAAACCTTTGGATTAAACATCAATTAAAGAGATCTCAACATTTTCAGAAAAATTACTAGTTATTCAATCTTTTCACCCAATCCTCTAATAATGTCCACAACTTCATTTACTAGAAGGAAAAAACCTGCAATATGTTCTTCTTCATTCATATTTAAACTTTAAAATTTATTTCTAAGTTTGAAATTTATCCCACTTTAACCTTTCATCTCCTTCATAACTACTTTGAATCTTGTTTAGAGAAATTTTTGGCGAAATCACATAGATACTCTTTTGTCGACGCGTTTCGAACCAACCAGTGTGGTTCATCGTCAGGACAAGTTGCAAAACCAATCCAGCATAGCTTGTTAAATAGTATGTGCAGAGACTCCAACGGCTATATTTCCAACGGCTAATTTTGACCTAATGACCCGAGTCAAACCAAAATATTCTAGATATATTTAATTACTATAATTCCTAGAAATTAGTTAAAATAGATAAATAAAATTATTTATTTGTTAATTTAACTAAATATACATGTATATATATGTAATTAATTTACACTAAATTAATATTCTTGGTACAATATATATTTATTTAATAATAATCATATTTATCATTAAATCTAATGGTCCATTAAATTAACCAATTATATCTTTTATCAAGATATATATTTATTAAATAATCAATATTTATTAATAATTTATTATTCCAATGATATTAATAAAATACCTAGTCAAACAAATAATCTTCTTGTTATATTACTATTATTCATAGAAATTTGTTAAATTAGGTAAATTATATAATTTGTTAAATTAACTAAATGTCTTTGTTTATTAATAAATATATATACATATATTAAAATGAATTAATTCAGACTAAATTAATATTATTGGTACATCATATATATATATTATATTATATATATATATATATATATATATATATATATTAATAATAATTAAATCTAAGGTCCATTAAATTATATCTTCTATCAAGACATAATTTTATAATTAAATTAAATAGTTTATATTTATTCAATAATCTATATTCATTTAATAAATTACTATTCTAATAATACTATTAAACTACCCATTTAATTAGGTGAATATGTTAATAATTTATATTTATCTAATAATCTGTATTTATTTAATAATATACTATTCTAATAATACTATTAAAATACCCATGTAATTGGGTGAATCTCCGATGCTGTCAGAATTTCCGATGAAGAGAGCTTGGAAACAGAGAAGGCTCATCTTCTAGATGTCTTCGTGAGGAATGGTTACAGTAGGCACCTTGGTCAAAAAGCCTTCCTCAAGGCCAAGAAGGATACTTCAACCCGAAGAGATCCGAAAGATCATGTCATGGGTATTAACCTGCCTTACATCCAAGGGACCACTGATAGGATTGCGAGGATTCTGAGGAAGTACGATGTGCCCGCCACTTTTAGACCTCTCAATACTATCCGTGGCTCCCTCAGGTCTGTTAAGGATCCTATTGACCCTAAAGACATGAAGGGCGTCTATGTCATTCCATGTTCTTGTGGGACACCATATATTGGTGAGACGGGTCGCTCTATTAATCAAAGGATTAGTGAGCATTCGGCTGACTTAAGGCATGGTAGGACCAAGTCCTCAGCCCTAGCTGAACATGCTGGGAAGACGATGCATCATGTCTGTATTGAAGATGCTCAAGTCATTGCTAAAGTTGCGCAATTTCATCATCGCAAATTTAGAGAGGCCCTGGAGATTGAAAAAAGGCCGGTTAATCTTAATAGGGATGATGGCTGGAAGATTAGTAGTTGCTGGGTCCCAGCCCTGTCCTCCTAGCCTCTGCATTCCCTTTTATTAGATCTTAAGGTTTCTTTTTCCCTCTCTGTAAGAGTTGTTTTCGGTGGTTGGTCCTTTTTTCCTATAGTATTAGTTTGGCTTAGTCCTATTATTATGCATTGTATGAGTTATTAATAGGTTATTATTAATTTCGAGCTAATAAATGTATTAACCTTGTTTCAATTATGTTATTATTGGGTTACTGAAAACATAATATTATAATTAAAATAATAATATTCATGAAATGGTTTTATTAAGATTTTTGTTTCCATAATTTCATTATATATGTATATAGATTTATTACTACTATACCTTTAGAATTGAAATAATAGTTATCAATAAATGATTTACCAAAATTATTATCCCAGGACATACCTTTACCTAATTTCGTATATATTTGGTTTATATATATATATATATAAATAATAAATAAATGAATAAATAAATAATTAATTAATTGTAACAACAGATTCACCTAATTACATAGGTATTTTAATAGTATTATTAGAATAGTATATTATTAAATAAATACAGATTATTAGATAAATATAAATTATTAACATATTCACCTAATTAAATGGGTAGTTTAATAGTATTATTAGAATAGTAATTTATTAAATGAATATAGATTATTGAATAAATATAAACTATTTAATTTAATTATAAAATTATGTCTTGATAGAAGATATAATTTAATGGACCTTAGATTTAATTATTATTAAAATATATATATATATGATGTACCAATAATATTAATTAGTCTATATGAATGTACCAATAATATTAATTTAGTCTGAATTAATTCATTTTAATATATGTATATACATTTATTAATAAACAAAGACATTTAGTTAATTTAACAAATTATATAATTTACCTAATTTAACAAATTTCTATGTATAATAGTAATATAACAAGAAGATTATTTGTTTGACTCGGTATTTTATTAATA
>APFE031047157.1:15474-46924 GCA_000404065.3 Pinus taeda | reverse complement strand
CATTAGGTAGGGTCACCATTTCTTAAGTGCATGTAGTATTGCCAACAGTTCCTTCTCATAAATAGCTTTGTGTAAATACTTTCCTTTGATTGGATGACTTTCAAAAGCAATGGGTATTTCTTCTTGCATTAAAACAACACCAATTCCATTTTCTGAGGCATCACATTCCTCAATAAAGGTTTTTGTGAAGTCTGGTGTAGCTAAGACCGGTGCTTGGCACATTGCCTCTTTAAGATGTTCAAAGGCCTTTGTTGCTTCTAGAGTCCATGAAAATGAATCTTTCTTCAATAATGTTGTTAGAGGTGCTGTTATTCTCCCATAATTCTTAACAAACTTTCAATAATGCCCTATCAACCCGATAAATCCTCACAGATGCTTTATGGATGTGCAGATTTTCCATTCCTTAATGCCTTTAATTTTGCTAGGGTCTTAATTGTTTCAACTTTATTTTGTTGGCAACCCAAACATTCCGCCACAAAATTTTGAATATCCGATTTAAGGCCATCCCAAAAAAGTTCCTTCTTAACCCTATGGTAAGTTTTTAAAAATCCTGCGTGCCCTTCTAAGGGAGAGCTGTGAAATTCCATAAGAATCTTTTGTTTGAGTTGGGAATTATTACAAAGGTATAAGTGATCTTTGTACCATAATGAATCGTTTTTCCAACTAAATGTATTAGATGTACTGGGATATTGTTGTAACTTTTGAATGAGTGCCCACATTTCTTTTTCATTCTTCCATTCATCCCTATTGTCACCATATTGTTATTAATGTACCCCATAGAAGCCCACTATTGTTATTGGTGTGCCCTTATATTATTATTGTTATGTCATCTTTGATTATAGGGTTTCGCTGCTCCAAATAGGTCATCATGGAATTTTCTCTCTAAAGATTGTTCTATGATGTTTCAGAAGCTGAAATTAAAACCCATTTGAGCTAAAATATTGATGAACCTCGAATCTGAATTTCTGATATTTTCTCACAACATTTTCGGAGATATGATCCAAGAAAGTTAGGGTTTTTGGAGGCTCCTGATTTACATCCCAAACAAGTGACCATGGGAAAATCATCATAACTTTCTCTCTGAGAATCAGATTGAAATGTTGTAAAGTGTTACAGAAAGAGGATAGACTGTAGTTTGTTGTATATCGTTTTTAGATCCGAAGGTCAAAAAGAGACATGTGGAACTTCATGCAAGTTTGCTCTACTAAAAAAGTATATAATTAAGCTATCTTCAGATATTGGGCATAAAACCTTTGTGGAGAATCCAATTTTGATCAGACTGGTGGCGTTAGAAAGAGGACACAGAGGGCTACGATAGGTCACAATTTTAAACCTTGGTGATTTGAAATTTCAGATATACAACAGATTCAATATTGATCTCGTACAAAGAAAAAATAAAGGTGTGTAGTTTTTTTTTTCTTAATTTTTCATAAGTTTGGTTTGAAAATTTAGTTTAAGGTGATTCAAAGGGCATAGTTAGGCATAATTATCATTAATTGATTCCCCAAAGAAAGAAAATAGAAACACCTAGTAAGCAACCTAAAAGCTCTGATACCAAATGTTATGCAACCAGCTCATAAAATAGAAGAAAAGATAGATCAATGACTTCAAAATAAGCATCTTCGAGCTAGAGACCTCTTTTACATTACACAAATGAATAATTCTTGGATGATACAAATGATAAAACTTCATTTCTATATATAGGAGTCTAAGGGGTCACAATATAATTAAAGTCGGCATAACAATAATAATATAAGGGCATAACATTAACAATAGTGGGCTTCTATGGGGCACAACAATAATAATAAGGATTGCAATGACAATAGTAATGGGGGAATCAATAGTATTATAGGGATCTAACACAATGGCACCAATATCTCAACCTCCCATGCCTCAACGACCTTTTCCACAGCAACAACCACCTCCTCAAGGCCAATTATATTATCATCATAATTTTTCCCCTTCCGCTAGGGCCCATAAGGAAGAATAAAGGGAAAGGTAACCAAAACCATCCATATTAGGGGAACCAAGGTAACCAAGGTCATCATCCTAATCCTAATAGGGTTGACCAGTCTAATACCACAACCCAACAATAAGGAGGGGAACCTAAGAATAACAAGGCCCTTTAAACGAAAAAACCTTGTGCACGTTATGATACCTACAAGAATTATACTTATAAATTCCCCCTTCTCCCTCAGATATGAAAAGCATGGGGAGATCAAACAGCTTACTCTAAGGGGAAGCAACCTATGACTCCATCTATTGTTCCTTCTATGTGACTGATAGTGCTTATGAACCTCTTCCCTTACCAAGGATATGTGGCTAGCCTAGATGGCTAGAATCCTCTACCTCTCCCCTCTCATCAGTCAAGGAATGGATCTTACCATATACTTATGAGGAATTTTGAATAACTCAACCTTCAAACTCGGTCACATCAATATGAAAAACCTCCAAAGAAGTCAACCACCAATGCACAACCTTAGGTATCCAAAATCCTCTTTCATCGCCAAACAGTACCTTACAAATCCCTCCACCTAAGGTAGAGGTCCCATTAAATATTTCTAAAGGTGTGTTACATATAAATGCTTCCAATTATTAATTACCCCAGACTTACAACATAGTGGATGACTTAGCACAATCTCCTCTTATTATCTCAACGTTGGATGTTCACCAGACATGCCCTTATCAAAGAGAAGCTCTATTGTCTGCTTCAGGCAATGTGAACCATTCACATGATCGCATAATCATCTTTGAAATTGAGAATGTATATCATCCTCGCCTTCCACTCTTTGTTACTTTATAGATACCTGTATCCATTAAGAATGTCATTGTTCAATGGTGTATCATCAATGAAAGTGCATCCACTTATGTGATGTCTGCTACTTTCTAGAAATGACTTTTTTCCTGTCAACTCTCACCATTAGTTGTCACTCTTCATGCCTACAATGATCACCCCTCACAACCCCTTGGTCTCTACCGAAATTGTCTTTTCACTATTGTTGGCAAGAAGTTCATGATCGATGTTGAAGTCATTTATGCACCTCTCGATTATAACCTGTTGCTTGGTCGTAGTTGCATGTACATTATGAAAGAAATCAGATCTTATGTATTTCATACCATGCTCTTCCCTCACAATAGGAATATAGTCACTATCAATCAATTGACTTAATATGATCCTTAGTCTTAGACCTCACTTCAGAATGTCATCTCTTCAATGGTGGGCAACAATTCCATTCCTTCCTTAACCGAAATAAGCCTAGAAGTATATAAATATTTCTCATTGTTAGGGGCATATTATGGCCCATCACCTGTCGCCATTGAGCTTATATATTCTAATTTTTTCATGCTTCAAGAATCATGGGCCACCAAAAATAATTTTGGTACATCTTTCCAATAGTCATATCCATAACAAACTCTTACTCCAAACTTAACTAGTGCTTAAGGAGGAACCCCTCCTAGACATCATCCATTTAACCAAATATCTTTCTTATTCCTTCCACCTAGACTGTTCTCCACCCTGTGATGGCTATGTTAAGTCTACCTAGCCTTATTTTAGGGATCCCAGTTTGGTATATTGATCCTCATGCAAATACTCCACCTGATTAGCTCAAACCTTGTGTGGATTTAACATCAGTACAACTAGTTCCCACCACTCCTAACACTTATTTAGTTCCACTACAACCTAAGCAAGAACCTTCTCCTGCTACAAAAAACTTGGTGAGGGGGGCCAAGCCTAGAAAAGGGGGAAAAGGATAAAACAACCCAAGTAGCAATCGCTCCATCTAAAACACTTAAGCCTACTCCTCCATGCACTTTGTGCAATCTTCCTATTGATGCCACTAACCATTTCCCAAATCTTCCCCATCTCAAGAGCATGATTTCAAAATAAGAAATTTAACCAAACACTGATGTTCCTAAGGTTAAATTCACTTTACCTTAATCATCCAAGAAAAATAAACCCTTATGAAAAAATCACCCATGTGATTTGCATGATACTACAAACATTATTCTCATCATTATAATCATAGGCTATTACTTTCAAAATTCCCTCAAAATGCTTCATGAAATGGGTGTTTCTCGTAGTGACCCTTATCCTTATCTACCTATGGAACTTGGAACCAATTCATCACTCGGGCAAGAAGTTACTCAACCCACTATAGTGATTCATCCTCCTGATGTAGAAATGATAGAAAACTATGTACCCATTATTTACTTGTCATCATCCATGGGATCAACATCTTCAAACCCCTTGAGAGCCTCTAAATGTATTTCTTTAGATCCATCTTCTGAAGATACTTTGGTCTCAACATTAGTGGACCTTGAATCCACTTTTCATTTTCCTTCGATCAAAGATGTTACGTATGTGAAACATGCCCCCCATGATGATGATTGGTTCAATAACTAGGCTTACTTTGAACCCACAAATTCAAACGACATCCACCTTGTGGTCATTATATTTCCGCACAATTTTTGGGTAAGGGGGCATCCAATTTCGAGAGTTTAGAAGAGGCAATTATCCCCAACCCTCATATTTCATCTGGTAACTCCAACTCTAATTCCATTATTATTCCCCATTTCAAAGAACTTCTAGAGTCTGATATTACTCTAGATCACCCTAGGATGACCCATTTCATCATCCATATTTCTTACCTCATTAACCTAGTCCTTTTGACATTGTTGTTGTTCAACCACATTATCATCTAGGTGAGAATCATCTCATTATATTTGAAGCCATTCTTTGGTATGGTGACACCATGTATGTGAACCCAAAAAGTCCATTTGACTCATATATGTAGTACCATGTGAGATCGACAATCCACCATTTCCTTTCTCTAACTGCATCCATCCATTCTTCCCATAAGAAGAAATTCATACAATAGATGGTGATGGCACATAAAGTGCATAATCATATTATGTACCAAAACCATCCATAAAAAAAAATTGGAATCCATTATTCTAAGTACGTCTGACATGTCAATAACATGCTTCATACACATCCACTAGAAGGCATAATCTCCCCCTTGCATACCTAATTAGTCCCCTCCATCTTCATTTGTTGAGGGAAGTATCTCATGCTTGGGGGCATGATGTCCCCCTGGCCATTTTCTCACTTAGGTAACATTAGTCTCGGCCTAGACCCCAACGATCTATGCATGATAAATTATCCTTTCATTCTTTCAATAGTTTGTCCTACCAGTATCTCTGGTGAGCGATATACACTTCACATATAGTAGATGATTGATACCATATGTTGAAACCTTCTACATTATGTAATGTTGAAGTTACCATTCGGTCCCCATGTTTGACTTAGTCAGTGGGTATGATTCTAGACCTTCTCTTTTAGTTCATTTCTATATTCTTCCTTCCTTAATTATTAACGGGAACCATTTTTCCAAGAAACATTAAGGCCATTTTTTGAAAAGTAAAGCCACCAACCTAAAAGTCACAGATCCAAAACCCATCGGTTGGTTTTTTTGCTACGAGCTCTCCAAGTTCTAGGGCCCTCTTCTTCTCTCCAAATTAACCAACATCGCAATGCACAAATGAATTTAAATTGGGGGCAAGAAGCCCTTTAATAGGAAAACCCTAATTTTTTCGTTGGCCATTACAGGCTCACCGTAGCTCAGTTTGATGAACTATATACACTATTGGAAATCTCTCTCTAAGCTCTACAATAGGTCTCTCTTTATTTATAGTAATTTGAGACTTCACTGGGAAGCTATTTTTTTCATGAGGTTTCACTTTACCGCTTATTAAAATTGAATATATCCATATGAGTTGCTCGTTCTATGGAACCACTTTTTCTTTGCACCTGTCAACTTATGTGTCAAGTTTCTTCGTGAGTAAGCACTTTTTACTCATGTTTTCACAATCCCCTTTTCAACCCTTCCCCTGTGGCAGCATCATTGAGTCACCCTTATTTAGAGCATCAAAAATGAGTCACCCTTATATCCCATGGAGTTTTTTTAGAACCCATTGGGTCTTGTTATAGTCTATCATACTCTCCATGTGTCACATTCATCCAATGTTTCCTAGATTTGGCCCCTAGTCGTCCTGATTTGTGTTTGAAAATACTTTGTATGAGTAATTGACCATCCTCTTTGGAGTCATATTAGTCACTGTGAGGTCAAAATTGCATATCATGCTCTAATAAGAGAAGTCATAAATCCACCCCTCATCCCCTTAGATCCTCCATGGTTTTATTCTCTATCAATCACATTACTATGTTCCTGATGCCTTTGTTGAGGACTCCTCTTTTCCTTAGTTCTATTAGGCCATCTCATGTCGACTTCAACACATTTATTCTAGCACAGTGGCCTAGAGGGAAGTGTACCTTGGATCCAAATTATAATCTTTTGGGTGCCTCGGATCAAGTAAAGGGAACCATTATTTCTCTTTAACTTAGTCATTTCTCGCATGCTTGGCTCTAGCTCATTATTGCATGATCAAGAATCATACACTCAACAATCCAATGCTTCAGCAGATTGTCCCAGTATTCCCTGGATGTGTGCAAGATGTTCCAAACCTCATGAGGAGGTGACCCCTCAGGTATCCCCCAACATGGTTGGAAGTCATCAGCTCATGATCCAATCTCAGATGTAGTTCCATAGATTTGAATAGCTTAATTTTAGCCAATTGTAGAGCCCATTGCATGAGCCCCTCCTTCAAATGGTCCATTTGGATATTTAGAGCCCTTTCATATTCAACATGGATTATTTGGTTGTGATCGCCCCCTCACCTCAACTTGGGATAATTCAGCCATGTGTAGTCATTTCAGCAGTATTCATTGTATCAAACCTGGCCTTTGTATTCTAGGAACATATGTATATGGGACTATTTGTATCATTGTATTATTTTCTCTCCCATTAATGCTAGAATACTATGTATCATGTATCATTTTTCTTAGACCTACATCACTAGGAACACTATTATCTTTTTACTGAGGTATCTTAGTGAGTATGGGTATGCCTCCCCTACCTTATTGAGGTCATGTACATGCCATAAAGGGGACTTTTTATCAGGCAAGTAAGTCTCACCCCCTCTAGTTTTAATTCTTTCTTCTCTCTCTCTCTCTCCCCCCCCTCGATGTCTCATGAAAGTGAACCTACAATTTATTTTGGTTATACGATGTACTCCTAACACTCATACATTGGGGGGGAATCTATTGTCACCTCAAAAGAGATCACCTAGCCATTTTCCACTAGTATGGTCAAAATGCACCATGTAGTATGGGTTTTCACACACTAAAACCCACTTTCACCTTAGGAAATAATTTAGAGAATCATTGTCCTAAATTATTTCTAGAAGTAACCCAAAAACTCATAAGAGTAATCAAATAAATCACTATGTATTTATTATTCCATTGAAATAATTAATAAATTAGTATTTATTAATTATTTTTAACCACATTACCCCAGAATAATTAAATAAGTCCTGATTTATTTATTATGGTGTCGTCTGCTGAGGTGGAGCAATTTCCCGGACAGTCAAAAGTGGCCAAAATCTAGGCAAGAAAATTTCAAGAAATCTTGCAGTTGGAGTGTTTGAATCATATTTTTGATGGTGGAAATGGATTCAACACCATAAAAAACCTCTGGGGCACCCAAAATCTTGACGTTTGACAGCTATAACATGAATTTACAAAAATTCCTACCAAATTATATCAAAAACTTGCTAGAGTTTCCATGATTTTCACGGTAAAAAAATAGTCTGGCTAGACTACGACATTTATTATTCTTTAATAATCACACATTCCTCCTATGTAATAATTATTAAATCATTATTTAGTAAATATTTATAACTCACCTTGACCATATCTCTTTAAAGTAATTAATAAATCATTTATATTTATTAATTACTTTACTCATTTTTCTTAATTAACTCAATTAATCACATTTTTTGAGATAGTTCACTAAATAAAGATTCTTTGACCATTTCATTAATCTTTTCCTCTCTTAATATAATAAAACACTCATAACAATTAGATCTTGATTTGGTCTAAAAATATTTTATTGTTTGACTATATCAAGATCTATCCTAACATTGTGTTATAAATAGAGAGGTTTTTCCTCACTCTCTACACATGACCATTTCATTTTCATCATTATCATCTCAAGCCTTTTGATCTCCCACTTTTGAGTTCAGATCTTCTTTCCAAATTTTTCCCACTTGTACAAAAGGAGATAGAATCAATCTACAGCGATCAAGAACTCTCCCATGCAGGAGGACTTATAAGCCCAAAGTATCACTAGTCTTGCTCCATCAGGGGTTTTATTTCTTATTAATAATAATTCATCCATTTCAATGGGTACATCTGTGTAGTTTTTATCTTAAATTTCAAAATTTTTATCACTTTTAGTATGATTTTACTTAACTAATTCTTGTAGATCATAATTTGTTAGCTGAAGACTACAAAATATCTCTTTTATTTTTTTTCTCTTTTGGTTTTTAGGGCTTTCCAACTCTAGTAGTTAAAGTGGGGACTTTTGGTACACCTTCCATAAATTTTTATGCTAACACCCTCTACTACAAATAGTTGTAGGCACCAATGTACTTCACTAAATATACTTGATTTTTCATAATGTATGTTACCTACTTATGATTTCACGAGTATTCTTGATACTTCTAGCTTCACCAAGCTTGTTAGTTGATTTTTCCTTCACCAGATCTACCTTTTGATTCTTCCTTCATCAATTATACTTCTCCCAAAAATTATTGTTTTTGTTCTTCCCAAGAATGAACTTTCACAACATGTGTAACACCCCCGACTAGTATAACTTGAATTGTAATATGCATGTACATGTGGTATTAGGTCGGTGAACCTGAATGTGGAATAGGTTGGTGAGTTGAAAACCCATTGAGACTTGCATGTCTTTGTATGTATGGATATGTTAGGTTGGCGGGCCATGTTACTAATATTGTTAAAGGATGAAGTCTATATGTAATGGGTCAGAGGACTGATATTATTAGGCTGGTGATCCAAGTTCTATGGAGGCCTATGTGCTTTTGTATATGATGCATTAAGTTGGTAGGCCAACATTTTTTATGAGTTGAAGACCTAAGAACCCATGGTATGATCCATTAGTTAGCCTAGTTGACTTGACATTCAACAAACATATTATTCATTGTGGACCAAAGGATGAAAAGAGTATGGGGGTTTGAGACTCCAAGGCATGAAAGGGTTCCTAAATGAGAAAGTTTATTAGAATATTTTAAAATAATGTTATAATATATTATTATAATAATAAAACATGGTAAGGGAAAACATATCTATAAAATTGTGTTCTCCCCTATTCAATAAATAATTAGGAAGTGAAGGACAAGTGCACATGGATGAGGACCCAGAGGATACCTGGAGACCCATGAGGGTAGCAGGAACTACTAGAGCCATAAGACTCTAGACATCCTTATCTAGCCCAGTGAGGCACCCCAGACATAGTGACACAAATTGAGGAATTTCAAGTGTAGAGAAGGGTGTACACTTGGGTGTGTGATGGGCCTCCCAATTAGGTACAACTTAATGCCCCTCTAACCTTTCCTATGAACATTTAACCTTTCCTTTTGCACTTAATAAAACAATTTTTATCTTTAATATGTTCTTAGGTAGGTTAAGAGATGATTTTCATATCTTGTGTGCCTAACACATTTATTGTGTGGGATATTGAGAACATTTTATGCAGATCAAGCAAGAATCCAACCAAGAGAAAAATATGGGGCTTTTCCCTACTGAAGGATAGTCAAAACTTGGCTCGCTCAAGGCCATTATCAATCCCCTATAACTGCAAATTCATCAAGGAACTAGATCTTTTTTTCTATAGTTCTTAAAGGGAAGCAACCCTCTCTTCAAGGAGTCTTCGCGTCAGTTATTTTTGTCTAAATAAGGGGTTTGAGTAGCCCATTAGGGATTCAAACTTTTGGATATTATAGTCAACATTAATGAAGGCCTTTTCTTAACATTACAAGTTTTGTAATATTTCATGTATGAGTACATTTCTTGATTAATGAGAAGCACTTTTTGGTTTCTAGACTGGTCTTTCTTTCAGGGGCCTAAGTCTCCTTGGCTTAGGGACCAACCCAAGTGATCAATCACCCTTCTTGTATTCTTACTTTCCATTCTTTAGTTCATTCATGCATTTCTACATATCTTCTCTCTAGAAATATTGTTTTTGTGGGGTTAATGAATGAGCATGTCTCCAAGTTTGTTTATGCATCTTGTTTTGAAGAATCTAGAAATAAGTTATTCATGGATTAATACTCTTTTCATGAAGTGGTTTAACTCATCCTTTTTTTTATTAATATTATTTTCTATAGATCAGAAGGTTGGTTTATCATCCTACTTTACGTTTATACAATATTTGTTTGATATAGTTAGTACTCCTTTTTATGCATTTAAATATCTTAGATCATTGTCTCTTCACTTATTGTCATACATTTCGACAACTTGTTAGTGCATGAATTTCTATATTGACGTGTTACAAGAAACTTCAAATTCACCCTTTTGTTGCATGAATTGATCCATCATAAGAACCAAATTTTGGGAAAGACTCCTTGACTCTCCTTTAAGCCTCATTCACCTTATCCTCCTGTTAGACCACATGTAGAACACAAATATTTCTTCTCACAGGTCTATCTCCTGTAGCAAAACAAGGACTCTTGTATTAGCCCACAATTTGCATTAAAAATCTTCAAGATTTTCACCCAAAGAATGATCATCCTTCCTTAGCATGTTAAAATGCACAACAAACCCTAAAGATGGAATTTGGAAGTCTATAGACCCCTTATAATCCTAAACCTAGTGGTTGTAGCAAAACTTCTTTCTTTTATGCAAATTAGGGTTAAATGTTTGAATTCTCTCTTTTAGTTGCCAATTTGTTACCACACATGGTATAATAGATTTGTTTTTTTATAAAATTGCTTGAATTGATTTGTTGTCCTTTCCTGCAATTAGAATACGTTTACTTACCGTTCTTTTCCTTTCTGCAATTTCTAAGTATTTCCTATAGAATAAATAGAAGAGTGTTCTTTATTCAATATAGTTTCTATTCAGTTGAATCATACCAACAAAAGAAGAACATGTTTCATGTTGCACACATAATGCTGACAACTAGTACATTTTTATGAACCATAATTTGAAAATTAAAGTCGAGATCCCTTAAGAGTTGCAACATTATTTTTTTAATACTAAGGGTCATCACTTTTTGGCATCGTTGTCGGGGATGTGTCAAAGTGTGAATTATTTTCTTCCTTAGTTGATTCACTTCCTTCATTTTATATAAAACACAAAAAGCTACATTAGCATTTTCATTTAGAAACTAAAAAAAAAAAAAAAATCATTTTTTTCATGCCTCATAGAATCAGGGATAATATAGGAATTTTGTTACCTAAAACCACCATTCCTACAAACGACCATCCTTCTCTTATTGACTATGTTCCTCCCACTCTATCTAAAGAGGATATAAAGGCCTTTTTAAGTGAGCAAGTGAGGATTTCTGAGGAGCTTGTGAGAGTTGTGAGAGGAGCAACCTAAATTTCTTCCTATCACGAGGTAAATGGGAAATCCGAAAATAAAAATATCAGTCCAACTCCTCTCCCACATTTCCATGGAATTTATATTGAAGAACCTAACACTTTCATGTTTTAATTTGTTATATATTTTAGGAAATATAATTATAACATATATGAGAAAAAACTCAAAATGTTTCCTTCTGCCCTCAAGGATTCAACACTTCACTAGTTCATGAGCTTGGAAGGAGGTAGCATCACTTCGTGGGGACAAATGAAACAAACCTTCAATATCAAATATAGGGATTATTGCAAAGCAAGAGACACAAGAGAAGAGATATTTAGAATGAACCAAGGACCATATGAATCCCCATAATATTATGAGGAAAGATTCTAGCTAAGTTATATGAGGGCACATAATTTCACTCTTGATCTAGATTCATTGAAATTAGTCTTGGTCTGAGGGGTAAGATAATAACTAATGGAGACCATAATCATGTTTCCAATGGAGATATATATCATCTCAACTATGAAGACATTAAAATAGTGTTCAAAAATCATTCTAGAGTTGCTATAAGAATAGGTAGATCCAATAAGGGTTTGGTAAGTCCTTCCTTCTCCACTTCAATCACTAAGAATGAAATAATAGGTATGTTGGAAGATTTAAAATTTGATATATTACACACCTTTTCTATGTATATGAACACACTACATATTAAGAAAAAGAAAGAGGAAGCAGAAAGGGCATTGGCCATGTTATTCCCTAGATGCATTAAGAAACATACTAGGAATGAGTGCCCCTTAGATGTCATACAAATATATTCTATGTGTGAATAAAACCACTCAACTAACAAGTTTCCATATTTTCCAAGTTTGAAATATGTGTACCAAGGAGTAGAAGCAGGCATGGAGCAGCTCTTCTTTGTCAACTAGAAGAGGCCACAAGGCCCGAGATCATATCAACAAGGTATGAACTATTCCTCCTATTTCAATAAAAGTTATAATGCACAATTCCAACCTTGATATCCACATAGCACCTCACCTTTTTATATGCCCACTCCATGGTCCTATCATCCCCAACCCTACATTCCCCTTTTCAACCATAAGAACACCAACCTCACTAATGGGGTAAACCATATTCATGATGGAGGCCTCATGCATCCCAACCACCTATCTTAATTCCTCCTCCTACTCAACCATAATTACCCAAAAACAATCCTCAGAAGCAACCACAAATGTGTGCTCAATCAAACCCCAACCCCAACAATAAGTAGCCCCAACTAGTCTACAATGGATAGACATCTTATCCAAACTATGCTTTAAAAAAATAAGAAATTAACCTTAGGCCTAGGAATGTACTTCCCAATGCTCACCCACCTTATCCAATAGAAAATATTGAATAAGAGAAATATCTTATTCCTCAAGCCAATAAACATCCTTGTACTTAAAGGTTGATCCCTACTAAAACACACACCATGGAAGAAGCTAAAGTTTTGGGAGAACTTAAAAATATATGTGTCAAGATTCCCCTCTTGCGAGCCATCAAAGATGTTCCCATATACAATAGATTCATCAAATAATAATGAATTAGGAGGTAAATAACGAGAAAGAGAGATGCCCCTACTATCAATGTTATATGGAAATTTTCTAATCTTATGGTTGGGAAGATCATCATCCCAAAGTATTGATATCTTGGAAGCTCAATAGTATATGTGCACATCAACGATATTGTAGTCACCAATACCCTCATTGAATTAGGGGCTACAATCAATGTCATGACTAGGGAGACTATGTTTAAGCTTAATATCCAAGGATCCCTAAGAAAAACCACCATGATGTTTCAACTTGCTGACATATCCATAGTAGCACCGAAAGGCATCATTGAGGATGTCATGGTTTCCATTAATTCTTGGGGATATCCTATAGATTTCCTTTTTATTTATACCAAAATCAATTTTAATGGATATCCTCTTATCTTAGGAAGACCTTGGTTGGACATTGTTGATGCCTACATCAGTTATAGGGTTGGAAATATTACAATCACAAATGGGCAGTCAAAAAAATAGCTTGTATTGTATCTTCTTTCTCAACTGCTCATTAAGCATGATTTTCCTATGTAAGTAGAAGAGGAAGAATAATAAGACATTTATCAGTCATTACCCTACCCAATCTATACACTAGAAACCACCATTGGAAACAAGAAATTAGATGAAGACAATTTGACTAACAATTTTTTGCAAAATAAATATATTGTTGCCATGAATATTGATGGCCTAAAAGAAGAATCTACAAGGAAACCTGCTCACTCTCAGGAAATTTCATGGGCACATATAATAACTACTATTTTTTACCAAAGAAATGTGAAAATCATAGAAATCATCCCCTCCAAAACTTTGAAAAATAGCCCTTTTCTTTCAACTGATATGAAGAAAATTTATTAACTGCTTTGAGGTAGAATATTGATTCATTTGCATGATATTACAAGGACATGAAGGGAGTACACTCCTCTATATTCACCCATCATATATACATCAAAGAGGACCATAAACCTATTTTCCAATCTCAAAGAAGAATGAACCCTACACTAAAATACATTGTAAAAGAAAAATTGCAGAAATTATTAAATGTAGCTTTTATCTAACTAATTACGAACAATACATGGGTGTACCCCTTAGTGATTGTCCCTAAGAATAATCAAAAGTGAAGAATCTTCATTTATTATATAGAATTTAATAAAGTGACCAAAAAGGATCATTTTCCCTTACCTTTTATTATCCAAGTTTTGGATGTTGTCATAGGGAAGAATTGTTTTTCATTTCTGGATGGACTCAGTGGGTATAATCAGATCCAAATCAATCTTGAATTCCAAGATAAGACCACTTTCACCTGCCATGGGGAACCTTTTCCTACAGTTTTTTTCCATTCAGCCTATGTAATGCCCCTTCTACTTTTCAAATGGTTGCATTGAAAATTTTCTTTGACCTTGTACATGACTTTGTAGAGATTTATATGCATGATTTCACACCTTATGGAGATGCTTTCCAAGATGCTATCTTCAACCTATCACAAAGTTTTTCAAAGATGTATAAATATGAACCTCTCTTTCAGCCTTCCAAAGTGCCACTTTTTTATGAATGGAGGATTACTTTAGGTAAATTTCTTTCTAGGGAAGTAATTCAGGTTGTTCCCAATAAAATAAGGATCATTAGAAAGGTTCTTGTTCCTAGAAAATAAAAGCATTTGGAAGGTTTTTAGGAATTTTTTGGGTACTATATAAGATTCATTAAAGATTTCAGCAATATTGTTTCACCTTTATTTTGTCTACTAACAAAAGATATAATTTTGTTGGAAAATTCTATTTTAAAAGGCATTTGAAGAGATCAAAGGTAAACTAACAAATGCACCAGACCTTAGAGACCCAAATTGGGCCTTTCCCTTCCACATCCACACAAATGCATCAAAAAAAGTAGTTGGAGAAGAATTAGGGAAGCTTGAAGGTAAATTTTCTTATGCCATATATTTCATTAGAATAACTTTTCCAAAGCATAGCTTAATTACGCAGTTACCAAAAAAGAACTTTTAGTTGTTGTACATTCATTGAATAAATTTAGGTACTACATTATTGGTTATCAGGTTTTTGTACATATTGACCAGGAAACAGTTAATTATTTGATGTATAAATCTTATCTAAATGCTTGAATCATTAGATGGTTACCCTTGCTACAATACTTTGATATAACCATTGTTGATAAACTAGTGAAAGAAAATGGCATTGCATATTTTTAGTCTATACTAACCTTGTTTATAGAGGATGACGAGATGGTGGATGATTAGATCCCTAATGATCACCTTTTTTCCATATCATTATTGTGTCCATGGTTTTATGACATAGAAAACTACATAATTATTGGCCAATTTCTGCTCATTTATCTTCAAAGGAGAAAAACAACATAGTTAGGGGGAGAGTTCCTTATACTTGGATTGGGGGTAACCTCTTCAAGTTGGGGGCTAATCAAATCCTGAGACAATGTGTAAGGCAAGATGAGGTTTACGAAATTCTCTCAAATTGTCATAATGGACCTTGTGGGGGAAATTTTGTTGCTAAGAGGAAAGACTACAGGATTCTCCATATAGGATATTACTGGCCTACCCTTCATCGAGATGCCTAAATATACACTACACAATGTGATGAATGTTAAAGGATAGGGAAACCTACTTAGAGCTATGAGATGCCTTTATAACCTCAAGTGACTTTCTAGCCATTTGAGAAGTGGGACATGGACTTCATCATCCCTATTTATCCTCCATCTAGACAAAATAAGGACATCATTGTGTGGACAAACTGTTTGATCAAGTGGGATGAGGTGAAAGCAGTAAAGGAAACAACAAAGAAAAAGGTAGTTGAATTGTTAATGAAAAACATCTAAAAATTTGGTTTTTCAAGAGAAATAGTGATAGACCAAGGTTCTCAGTTCACTTCCAATATGATAGAGGGTATCATGAGGCATCATCATATAAGACATAAGAAATCTACCCCATATCAACTTCAAGAAAATGGGAAAGTGAAAGTGACTAATAAAGCACTGGAAGGCACTCTAACTAAGGTAGTTAGCAACAACAAGAAATATTGTGTAGAAAGGCTTGTTGAGGCCACTTGGGCATATAAGAACACTTGGATACCACTATTAGTTTCACCCCCTTTGAGTTGGTATATGGAAATAAGGCCCTATTATCTATTGAGTTTGGGTAAAATATGCTAAGAATGGCAGCACAACTTGACATGGATCTCACCAAGGCACATGAAGAGATATTGCAACAACTAAATACACTTAATGAGCTCAAGCTACATGCCCTAATCCACACTAAAGTGGTTCATATGCAAAGGAAATCATGGCATGATAAACACATTAAGACCAAAGCCTTCCAAGAGGGTGATTAGGCCCTCTTGTATAGCTCTATGTTCAAATATTTTAAAAGGAAAGTCATGAAAATATGTTTGGGACCTTATCTAGTCAACAAATGTCATGATAATGGTTCATTTTAGATTAGCACACTTGATGAAGAAAAGATCCCACTTTTACTGAATCGTTATAGGTTAAAGTGTGATAGGAAACCCCTCTCAAGGGTTGAGTTTACTGATTCAATAAGTAGATATATGAATGTGATTGAGAGTGTCAAAACTCCCAATATATTCAACCTCTAATTAAAAAAGGAGAAATAAAAAGAAGAATAAAAAAAAGAAGATAAAAACATCAAGTGAAAACCTCCATGAGGTAGCTTGTGAGCCTAAGGAAAAGAGAAAATAGAAGCAATAAAATATCCCCAGGTGAAAACTTCCCTTGAGGCACCTAGGGAAGACCCCCTAAAGCTAAAATCCTCCATGAGATAGCTAGTGGGCCTGCAAAAAAAAGAGAACAAAAAATAAATGAAATGTGAAAAGAAAATACCCACTCTAATGAATGTGCGGGTACAATAGAAAATCAACAAGTAAGACAGGAAGAATATCCTACAATCACAATCACATTCACCTTTAGAAAAATCAAGAAGCCTCTCCACACCATTTACATATATTTCCCAACCAGCCACAAGCTTAGACCCATCATTCCCAAGTCTTTCCCATTTGTTTTTTCTCACTAACCTAAGTTTCTACAAGAAGACCCTGTAATGATATATGATGCCGCATAATGAATAAGACATACATATGTCTGAAGTTTTCTTCACCTACAAGCAAGAGGAAGGTACCTAAGGATTCCTAGCATTCATACACTTCATCAACACTTGTCACCTTTTATTATTCCCTTCATTGTCTCTCACTTTTCACTTGCAGAAACTCAACATTTTCACTTTTAGTCATAAGAAAAGAACTGTCCATCACCACCACCAACTTCCCTTTGAATTATCCAGATTTTGTGAAGGATCCAACAAGTAAAATCATGAATTTGATGAGATTTTGTGATTGCTACAAGAAACACATAATCCTGTAGCAACCTTCATAAGCACTACAAGCCCAAGTGTCCATCATGTTTAAAAAAAATCCACATATTCCACTATCTCCAGAGGACAAGAAGATTGATCCTAAGTAGCTAGAGGATATCCTGTAGGATGTTATAGGATCTCCAATCCCCCTATAACAACAAAACACTTTAGTCACGTACAACAAAACACCCCAGTCACCTACATCATATTCATCCAATTACAAACCTTATCGGTTCAGATGATTGCTATATACATTCTTGCAAAAATAGCATTTACGTGACTGGGTACATCATATTTTACCCTCATTTATATTTAGGCAGGAATCACTATGAATATGGGTGTTATTACCTATATATTTGGTTAAGAGGGAATACCTATGGGGTGAAGTTGTCTAGATTCTTGAGAATCTAAGATAAATTGAGGATTTGAAATTTGGGACTGGGATTGCAATGTTTGTATGTAATTGTATGAACAATGCGAACCAACCAATTTCAACGCTTAAAACAATGGAGATGGGGAACAAAAAAAAAATTGGTAGTGGAGAATGCATTACACCAACTACATAGTTGCCTATAACTTGATCCATCATAACACTTGCTCAGTGGGCTAAGGGTAGGTGGAATTAAACATGGGTGACTAGGGAGGCATGAGAGTGGGCTCGATAGTGGCTTTGATGACTGAAAATGAATCTTGGAATGAGATCATACTGAATACTATGACCATGAATATACCTAAGAGTGCCTTCTTGTCTAATAGTCATGATGGCCAGGTTGAAGGTTTCCACTAGGTAGTGATAACCACTATGGACTATCTTACCTTTTGTCAAATATATGGAATTGATGCACTCCTACAAAAGTTGACAATAAGTAGATGAAATTCTCTATTAGTCTACAACAACCTTGGTTAAAAATCCGTGTAAAAATATATATAAGACCACGATCATGGCACACGTATTCCAAGTTGCATGTTGGGAAACGATATCTTAGTGGGCATCATTGGATGTGTTTATGGCCAAAGGAAATTGGCAAAGGAAAAGGAAAAGGCAATAAAGGGGAAAAAGGGTATTTTTGGAACATCTATTTATAAAAATAAAGGAAATAGGAGAAAATTAAGGTGAAATGTCACATGTTGCATGTGAGGAGGAGAATGAAGGAAAATAATGGAAATTGAAGAAAATAGAGGCCTCGTTGACAAAAAGGCTTTTAAGGATTAGTGGGCGGGCTTGGTCAATGTAACCTTTTGTCAGTTCATTTTTGGAGCTCTCTCATTATTCTCTCTCTCTCTCACTCATGGACACTTAGAGTTTTCATGGATCACTTTAGCATTGGATCAAGAAAGGCAAAAGAAGGTAAGATGAAGGAAGCAAAAAGCAAGGAAGAGCAGGATCAAGTAGCTATCGCAAGATTATTTGCAGTTATTGATTTACATGTGTGATTTCCTTGCTAGATTTTGCATGCGTGGTATTTCATGTGGTTATTTCCTGTCATGGCATGGGTTTTTCCAGGTGTGACATTGTTTTCAGCCTAGCCTTGAAATTTCTGGATATCCTTGATGAGATTGGTTTTCATACTTCGATTGAGCTAGATTGTTGGATGGATTCGAAGATGAGTGAGGTGAATCTCCAAAATGAAAAACACATGGCCTAGTGTTCCCTAAACTAGACTATGGATCATGGTAAAGCCACTGGCCTAGTAACCCTTGAGCCAGAATGTGGGTTGTGGTAAATCCAAGATTGTGTGCCTCGGTGAGCCTATGAATCCTTACTGGTGAATGGTGGGATATAGAGTAAAGCCAAGATGTGGATTGCTCTCCGTTGGGCCTAGTAGTCCCGAGATGGCATGTACAGTAAAGATGGGAGAATGGGTCTCAGTGTAGGGCCTAGTGATCCCTAGATTGGACTGTGGATTACGGTAAAACCTAACAGACTAGGAGGCACTAAAATTCCTCATGGTGTAGGTGGAGAACTCTAGTAGAATCCATGCTTGTTTGGTTCTTTTTGGTTGGTTATGAGTCCTACATTCATGCTTGGAATATGGCATGGGGGTGATTGGATGAAGAGAGATTTGGTTCAGGCAATCTATGGTCAGGTGGAACGTTGTAGTCCCATCCCCGGTTGGTTTCTACATTCATTAATGAGAAATTAATTCCCTTGGTTTTTCATGTATAAATGTAGTGGTTTATATGTGGATTCTATGGTTTATGGATTCATGGTATTTCTGTTATTATATTGTTGGTTATGAACATGTATTTTGACACTAATGATGTATGTATCTCCTCATGTTTCTATTTGTAAATGGATAAACAATGTATCTATGACATAATAGATGATAATGCAGAAAATAATATAAGGGAACAATGCTTCATATTGATTCTCAATTAAATATGAGACCCTTATGCCTAAATCTGTTGTTTACACCTGTAGATTTCGCTAATGCCAATTGTTTGACAGAATGTCAGTCCCAGATGGGGAATGGTTAGACCTAGTCCTGGAGTTAGTTTTTGTTTTATTAGTATTGTCACCATGTGTTTAATGGATTCCATGAGTTATAGAAATTTTTGGGCAGTGGCCGAAATTTTGGGCTTGAAAAGCACCTTAAATCGTACAGACTCTAGCACAGGTATGCTGGAAACAGTGCCTGGATGTAAGCATGCATGCTTGTGGGAGTGTCTAGAGCTCTCTAGATGTTGGCATGCCCATAGCATGGGAGTGTCCAGAGGTTTAATAGTTTAAAAACTCAGTGGGACCTAAGGGCATGATACCTGTGTAGTTGGGATGGCTCCTGGGAGTGTTGTTGCTAATGTGGAAGGTATGTTTGATGGGTTTCCGTCGATTCTACTTCCTTAAGGATACCTAGGAGGTTGAATCATATCATAGTATCCTCTCATCGCATGTTTAACATAGTTGGTCAGTTACTTGGGTAGATATGGGAGGAGGGTGTTACAGAGTGGTATCAAAGCATGGTTCACCCCTTGGACTGGATGGACAATGTGTTTGTCATGCATTCATGTTAGTTGCATATGTGTTTCTTATGCTTGTAGTCCATGTGGTTGTTGCATTTGCATGGTGTTGATCATGGTTGTAGTGATGTCACCATGTGAAGTTTGATGGTGTTGTTGTGGGATGTGTCACCATGAGTGTATGGTTGTATATGCATTTGTTATCCATGTTGGTGTCTATATGTTGTTATGCATGCATTAACATGGTTATGGTTATGCATGTATAGTAGGTCATACATGTATTATGAGGTCGTTGTATGAAATTAGGTCATAATGGTGATATTGGTATGTTATGATAATGTGCTGGCTGAGATAGAGTAGGAAATGCAGATAATCAAAGTGAAGTTGTAGCATTGGACCTCGAGGCAAGAGCATGTCATCCTACAGGTTATATGTTGGGCATGTAGGTATGTAGGTTAAGGATTGTTATATGCATTATGGTTATGTGTATGTATTTCATTATCTTGACATTATGGTTACATATATGATAAATACTAGTTGATTAGTGTAGTCATATCCACATGTGTCGGATAGTCATGAAGGATAGTAATGTGTGGTAGTATGCATTTCTATTGTTGTTTTAGGTTAGATAACTTGATGATTATGTTATATGTTGTTGATGAGTATGTTATAGGTTAACTTTTTGTTGTTATGTGATAGTTAGCTTGATGATTATGTTATATGCTGTTGATGAGTATGTTATAGATTAACTTCTTGTTGTTATGTGATAGTTAGCTTGATGATTATGTTATATGTTGTTGACGAGCATGATATATAACTTGCTTTTGTTATATTCTAGTAACTTGATTATTAGGGTTATTACATTAAGATCTTGATGTTATATGTATCATGCTGGTTTTTCCTATGCAGATGGTTAGGGTTATGAAATTCAATTATGAGTCGACTTATTTGTGACATTGTATCATACTGATCTAGAATATATACATATGTGATTTTTATGCATGAACGACAAATGTTTATGAGCTTATGATGTGAACATGTTAGTTAGTTATTGTTATGGATATCATAATCTTATTTTTGTTTGAGATGATGTGTTGTGAACCTATATCGTGCTAATTATATTGATTTTCCAAACAAGATAGCCTCCCTTGAGATACATTAAGGTATGAGCTTGCTTGTGTCGTCTACTTTGTGCTTGAATGTTTGATTATGTCATCTACTTTGCATTTAAGTGTGGGCGTCTATTATGTCTTCTATCTGTTGTTGAATGTTTGATTATTCGCATGATATGAGTGTGTATAAAATATTTCATGAATGAATGGTGTCATTTTAAGATGGCCATACTAACACATATGTGTTGAGACATCTAATATGTACTTGAGTATAAGCAGGTGATAGTGGTAGCATTATGTATTATGACTGATGAATGTGAGTTGATTTTTGAGTATGAAATGGTTGTTAGACTCGGTAAAGGTTGATTTCGAATTAATTTATATGATTTTATTGATATTTGGAACATGTGGTTTACATGTGTAAATATTTTTAGGAAACATGCTTTGTCTTGGATCACTGACTTGTCATCATTTTCACTTGTCTTTGTCATTCATTAAGCCATTACTTCCAACCATCCATTGCACAATTTCTACCATAATTATTCATGATGTGTCTCTATATGTCTAAGTGGTTAATTAATATTTTTTTCCATTATTTTTAGTAGATTAAGAAGAACTTTTCTTGGTTTTACTAATGATATTTTTTCCAATGCAATTTTCCGCAACTCAGTCAAGTTTCTGCAGCTATATTCATGGTTGATGTAGTAGCACCACTCTAGAAGGAAATACAGCACATGGAAATTGTTTATGAAGATTCCAATATGGATTTCTATTGGCCAAATACCACCCAACTCGCACGTGTGGACCTCCAGCATCAAATCAAGGGAACAACGCTGCAGTTTTGACCAGTCAACGTCAAATGCAGTTTTTGAGCAAATGAAAGCGAATTTCAGGAAACAAAAACATGGGTTTTGTTCAGCACATGCCCAATTAGGTTATTTTCTAGTTTTCTCAAATTCGTTACATTTAAGAGATTTTCAAAGATCTTTGGAGCCTTATTTTGCAGACTATGTGGATGTACAATTTTTCAAATTGTCATTTAATGCACAGTCAACAAATAAGCCAGAACAAGTTGTTCTTTAGCAAATTCGTGGCAAGAAGATCATTATGAACATATTTGGGCTCATATTTTATCCTAAAATCCTTCAAAACATATTTGATTTTATTCTCAAATTGATTTGTTGAGATCTCATGGCAGAATTCATGCAATGAAATTCTGAATTTCTAGTTGCTTCAGAGATCTATAAAACCACTATAATCTATTTGATGAGGGGGAGATTATTGTTTGAAAAACTCTGTTATTGAAAAAAAAATATATATATTTGTTTCATTCCTTTGTTATGCATGGTATATGTTAGTGTCTATTAGTCCTACGAGTCACCAGTGATCAAATATTCTCTTTCAAAGTTTTTTGCTAGGGATTTAGTTCAAATTTTTATGGTTTCAAATGAGTTTTCAAATAAAAATTTGATCATTGGTTGGTGTGTTTAGGTCAGTGCTACTCCCTTCAGTATTCATGGTTATCATCATTCATCATGGTCATGTTGTCATTCAGGTGTTACAGGTCATGAATCAGTTAAAATGTCATCATATGGGTCTTAGTCTAGGTCTTCACCTATTTTTTCATCATCATGTCAGTTTTAAGTAAAAAGAGCTATGTTTATTGTCTTGAGCCCTCATATAAATGGATTTATCATCTTAGGAGGCATATAATAAATTTAAAGGTACTACTTCAGTTCATAAAAGTATTAGCGCAAAACACCTCACTTTTGGTTTCAAAATGAAGGAAGATGTCATGTCATGACATATGCAAAAAAGTGAATTTAACTCTTATAAGAGACCATACAAGCATTTCTTTCACTCATTCCAATGGAATTGAGAACTAATTCACTAGAAAATTCCATCTTAGTACAACAATCATCGAAGGACACTCTCAAAAGGTGATTGGCACCCCCTCCAAAGCTCCAGGCTGCATTTTCAGCCAACCATGTCGGGTTTTTGACCCTTCACTACGTTTTCACTTCTAAAGGAAAATAATACATTTGCTGAGGTTTTTTGTGGCCAATGAAGTTTCCATAAGCCTATTGACAAGTAAGTTAAAGTTCTTTCCACCTCCTATCAACATTTATTTCATCTTTTAAGTGGAGAAACCCTCCCACAATTCCCACGTTACATTTTTGGTGGGTGAGCTCCATAGTTTGGGTTGCAAGTAAATATACCTAGTTCACTACCTATTATACCCTTCTCCACACCCAAATACACTTCCCACATCCTTTCTTACCCTTCCTCCCTCATTTCCCTAACCATTAGACCTAACCCTAGCTTCTATGTTGCGTTTTTGGCATTTTTAGGGTTAGGATTATGTTTAATTTCCCTACAACAATCCCTTTAATATTTTCATCATTTTTCACCTCCCTAAACTTCCTAACACATCTCCCTCCCTCCCCAATTTTTCTTAGCCACATATCTTCTCCATAACCCCTTCATCCCCTCACCTAAATACACTAATCCCAATTCCCTGCTCCCTCTAAAAACTCTATTTTTCCCATCTCTTACACTAGGGTTTTGCTTTGCAATTGTAAACAATGGAGGGAGAAAAGAAGCCATACAACAAAGGAGGTTAGGTATCAAGTTTTGAGCCACTTGACACGAAAGAATTGAGGTATTCAACATTTGACAAACAATGTTTCCAAAAGGTGGCTTGTTTAGGGTTTTGTGAGAAAATTCAACAAGTAGAATGCCATGTCAAGTTGACAAGTCTCTTTGTCACTTCAACACATTCTGGCAGGTCAAAAAGTAAAAAAAGTAGCGAAAAAACACCTTTCTACCCTGTTTTTCAGTAGCACACTACGTTTTTGGAGTAGTTGTAGGAGAATTGAATTTTGGAGGCCTTGGAGCAGTGTTTTTTAGTGCATGAGGGTTCTATGATGTAGTAGACATGCATAGATTTCTCCATCATTTTACATATCCTGATTTGGAGCATGGGAGCCCCTCCAAAATCCTTTTGCAAGTAGCAAGCTACGTTTTCTACAGACACACTATGTTTTTGCCTAGAAGTGATTTTTTTTTACTTTTCTCAGTCAAGTTCGAGGTTCCTTGATGTAATTTCTCATTTATGGTGTGGTATTGATGTATTGGGGTGTTATTATGTTTATTAAAGTAAAAATTGAGTAGATTTATGCTTGTAAAGGTTTCCATGGTCAAATGAATAAGTTTTAGGCCAATTTGGGAGTTTGTTTTAACCTCCCTAGTCATTAGGTTTGGTTAGAAAGATTTGTGTAAATTGATTCTATACTAAGGAATTTGACCCTTGAGAGAGGGGGATGTAGTTTTTGGTCTATATGTAACCCAATCTAAGTCAAAGAAAGGGTTGGATATCAGAGAGTGAAGGCTTGGAGCTTATATTCATCATTTTTTACAGGAAATCAAAGGCCAGTTGCAGCTATTATTTAGGAATTCTTCTGGTATGAGTTTGTGATAATGTTTTTCTTCTGTTAATATCTTATATGAATGACAATTTCATCTCCTTTCCATATCTATTCTTTTAAGTGATTTTCCTATAGAGGTTTAAAACATAATTCTTAAGTTTCAACTCTATTTTATTAGGAATTTCATGTTTATGTTATCTATCTTCTGATAAATGAATTCATGATTTCCATGCTCATTTTGAACCTTTTCTTTTCCACCCTACACTACATCAACAAAACCCCAAAGTATAACAAAATCATACCTACCCTTCTCCTCTTTATCTCTTGTAACTAAAACTTTGAGACCTAACCTAGTTCCTTGATTTCGACTCCTGACCCAACAAAACCCTAAATTTCAAAATCTTACATGAGCTGAAATTTCTAGCCTAAAATCTATTCTTTCTCTAGTAATTTTTGGTTGTGATCATAGAGAGAGCCTCTATGATTTGGTAGGGCTAGCTTCCAAACTAAAAGCTCGGTTTGAGGTTACCTCCTTCAATCTCCTTTCTCAACCTTGGGATATTGTGGAGGATAACAATATCGATGTGTATTTAGTCTTGTAGAGGAGTTGTGTCATTGCCTACATCTCGCAGGAGGGTCCCAAGGTTTTCATTAACTGTAAATAGAATTTCAATACTCTATCTTGTTGTAGCATTTCATTACTTTGTTTAAATGCTTAGTTTTGATTTTCGAATGAATGCTTAGGATTGTTTTATTAAAATTGCTTAATCATTTTGTTGTAGAGTGAAGTGAGATTGATATAGATTTGCAGTATAGTTGTGTGAGCAGGATTTTAATTTAGAGATAATATTTTTTTTTGCAATTTGAATTAGTTTCATTGTCAAGTGTGATTTATTTCAAACAAGAGTGATATTTATTTGTTCAAAGTGTGATCTTTATTTTGAGTAAGTGTGATAATTTTATGGTGATTTTAGTTTGCAATTAATTTTGTTAAGCAAGTGTGATCATTTTAATTTTTAGAATAACATATTTATTTTTATAGTTAACATGTGCATCCCGACATCTCAATTTAATTTAGAAATTGCTTGAATAATAAGAACTTCTAACACATACAGTGCACATACACTTCATCAGTATACTAACCCTGGTTGACAATTTATGTAAGTAATTTAACATCAATTAAACTACCAAACACTTGGCATAACAAGATAAGGTAATTGGTGTATTGTTTTATTTATTTATGCACTGACACTTATGTGTTTATGAAAATATGATGCAAGGATTGCATGGCAAAAGAGGCTTCCTTGAAATCTTGAAAACTACTCAAGTTGATATTCCCTTGGAAGCACTAGGAACCATGGGGATTGAGTCATGGTGTACGTTGCCAGTCTTGTGCTTTTGGTATTTTGGTGATTAGTTGTGCTTGGTTGTAGTTTTGTTTGCATCTTGTGCATGGCCATGCCACTTTGTTTGCGGTGTCATATTGTTGTCGGTTTTCCACGGTTTTCTTCTTTTTTTCTTCTCGATCTTGCCTTTATTGTTTTGATATTGTTTGGAATTGGTTGGGGAAGGAGTAAGTAAATGGAGTTTAGGGAGACTTGTGTGGTACCCAACATGTAAGGTAAGACCCAGATGAAGATGGTACATCTATAAGGGAAGCTAAAGGCAAGAGTATGACAGCCAATTGGACTGGTTGGGTCCATTGGTGTAAATGGATGATGACATGATAGTCATGGGAAATGTAATCAAGAAAGGTAAGGTGAATGGATTTGAGGTGTCATATACCTTGGCTATGTTGGGACTCGTTGTTCTCAATTTTGTGCATGCGTTTCATGCATAGAGGGAGTTATCTTAACCTTGATCTTATGGTATCTAGTAATTATGTTGTGATCATGATTATGCTGATGTTTATATGTGTATACATGTATGTATGTCGTTATCTGACAGATTGTTTAATGCTAATATTTATATGTATATATATATGTATGTATTATGTTTTTGTTTGACAGGGTTGTTAGGAATCATTCTTGTGGAGGAACGATTTCTTACGCAAGTGAATTACATGAATAGGTTCCTAGTTTATGAGGAATCAAGTGGAAGAGTAGTCATGACAAATATATGAGGTCAGTATCATGTGGTTATGAGTTGATATTATGTGATTATATTATATCTATGTTATGGATGGGCTATACTGAGGGATACATCAGGGAAAAGTAAGTAGTGTGGTCTACGAGATGTTGGATAAGCATGGATGGTGGAGATACATTGAAAGCAAGGTTGCTTAGTAGAGACTGTGTGGTTTTGGTTGTGTGGTACTATTGTTGTGCATATGTTGTATATGTTGTACATGTTGCATCTGTGATGTTGTGAGCATGCAGTGTGGTTTATATATAGTGTGTGTACATGTCTTGCATGTGGCATCGTGTACATGTGGTGTCATGTACATGTCATGCACGTGGTGTTGTGTACATGTGGTATTGTGTACACGTTGTATAGGTGGTGCAGTGTACATGTGGTGTTGTGTACACACTGTGGAGGTGGAGTCGTGTACATGTGATTTTGTGTACACGTTGTGTAGATGGTGTTGTCTACAGGTGGTACTATGTACTGTTGTACATATGGTACTAGTGTACATGTGGTATTGTGTGCATGTCATACATGTGTTGTGGGCATACAATACTATGTATGTGCATTGCCTAGTCGTGCTATTGCAACATGTGTATTTGTTTGTGTTGTACTTTGTGTATGTATATGTATTTTGTTGTAGTGTACACTGGATGCAGGAGTATGTATTGTGTTGTGGTGTACACTAGATGTAGGCGTATGTATTGTGTTATATTGTACATTGGGATTAGGTGTATGTGTTGTATGTTAAGTGTAGGTGCATGCATTGCATGGTGTTGTATGTCATCTGTGGTTGTATGTGTGTGATGCACACTATGTGTATGTACACCTGGTTGAGGAGAAGGAACTAGGTGTTTGTTGGGAGTGGCAACTGATTTTTTGTGTGTACGAAGTAAAGACAAAGGTAGAAGCTAAGGATTTATTAAGGGATAACTATCAGTATTTTATTTCAGTTTTATTATGCATGTGAGTTAGGATTCTGGTCTATGATGATTACATGTGATCTATGATTCTTATTTATGATGGTTACATGTGATTTATGATTTTGATCTATGATGGTTGTGTTTTGAGCTAACTTGACGTGATATGTTTATACATGGTGATTTGGTCAGAGATGTTAGTTTGACTTGTTGTGACAAGAAGTAAACATGATTGTAAGTATACCTTATTGACGAGCTACCAATGCGGTATGATTTGAAATTATTTCAATTTATTTTGAATATAATCGAAACTATGTGCTTGGTACCGGAAAGCATAAAATGCCCCGTTGGGTGATCGAAACTGATGGCAAGCCTTAACAACAATAGCAAAAGGAATTGTAACAAGAAGCAGTATGTTCGTAAATCATTAAGGAGCAGGAACATTTTGGGACATTGGTACCCAATAGTATCCATTGATTTCCATGGGAATGTTATGACCGGTATGATGGTTTTAAGGCATGGATATGCCTTGGTTGTTAACTTTTTGATGTGAGGAAGCCTTGTCAAGGGATGGATTTCCTGGGATAGGGGATGTCGGGGAACTTGGAAGGTGAGTGATTGCATGGAAGGGGGTGATCGGATTGCTTGAGGGACTGTGTACCAGAGAAAGGAAGCTAGGGGATGGATTTGTTTTGGTCATTAGCATTACCAGATGGAATCATATGCACATTGGGAGTGTGCCCTGGAACAATAAATCGATAATTGTTTGTTCAAAGGACAAGTGGTGCAGGATTATAGCATTGGACATTGGATATAGATTTTAACTTGTAGTGGATTCTTGACTTCCTGGGAAGGAGGTGAATCCTAGTATTACTTTGAGAGTGGAGGTGTGAGCCTTTGGATTCCCTTATTAATTGATATGGGCATCGTATCGTTTTATTTGTTGGTTGAGAAAATGTGTATATGTGTGTATGTGTATTGTCATGCGGAAAGAGTTAATCTTGCGGACAAAACCAACCTCCCTAGAAGCTTAAGGCTTTCTAGTGACAAACAAGACAATTAAGAGCAATCCTTCTCTAAACATGCATTTACCATACAAGAAAATCAAGTGTTTAGATCGTTACCTATGTCCAACGTATTGTAGTAGTCCAGCCTCGTCGATCCGGATGAGCTCCTCCTTCACTTCGAAACCTTCATTCACTACCAATCAAAACGATTAATAGCAACTGATATCTCATAAAAATAAAACATATTCAACATACAGACCAAGGAGTATATGAAACAACTCATTAATAACAAATTGTTGAGAAGAATGGACTTATTTGTATTAATAGGAAACAAAAGAAACCATTACAACATGAGCCTTGGTGTTGTGCAAGTTCCTTCCAGGGTCCAGAAAGAGTTTTCCTTTACTTTGATAAGCTCACCCACTTCCAAATGAAACAAGAAAGGATGGGAATCTCTCCTCACAAGATTCTACAAGGAAGTCCTAGTTCCAGCAACAACTACCCTTTGGAATTTTCAGCTTTCAACCTCCCCTCCTCTGGCCCAATGCCTGTATTTATAATGCTCTAGAGGAAGTTAATCAGGTCAACCATCAATGGGATAAGCCCCTCTTTGGATGGGGTAGCTCCTCTCTTGATGGGATAAGTTCCTCTTTCATAGGGATACATGAACCATCTGGAGGCGCTCAATACATTTCAAACAATCTTCTAGAATGCTCTAGATTTGACCACAAGTAACTTTTTTAAGATGAAACTCGTGCCTTTGTACCTTTACAGGAGTACACACCCACTCCTTTACATACAGAGCGTGCAAGGACATAGGTATTGTGAACTTGGGATGCGTACACGCAGGTAAGGATGAGAGAATCTGCGTACCCAGAGATAAATATGTTTTTAGTGACTTTCTCTCTTTCTTGAAGTTTGACATGGAGAGCAGAGGTATGAGGCTTGCCAAGGAGGATAGTATGACCGTTGATGGAGCCATACTAACTGCAAATAGTCATGGTGACAAATTTTAGTGTAACAGATTGCCCCCTAAAGTGCGAAGCCTGTAATAGATTAGGGTTTTATATCATCTAGGAAGGGTGAAGTACTTTATCATTTCAAGGATTATCTTGTGGAGAGCCCAGTTAGAACCTGAAATTTTCAACACAAAATACATGTATAAGATTATATCATCGCTGAGGTAGGCGTTCCCATACTCAGATCAAAAAACTTTAACTAACAAACTAACTACTACTCTGATACAGGAATGATTTCATAGTACATCATAATGACAGACTCATGTAGACACAGTATGGATGCAACCATCTGTTTATAATTGGTCTAATATATAATGAGTACAAAACTCCTCGCAGCCTGGATGGTGGAAACTAGATCCAGGATCTTTATCTCTACTTCCCGAATTGGTACGATTCTAGCCATGTGAATAAATGAGTCGATGTCGAACATGGTAGAAACCACTTGATTACCAGTCGATGATGTAAATTGTTAACAAGTGTGAGCGAGACCACCAGTGATGTAAATGGTTCTCAAAGCACCCAATATAATCCATGAGATGTGAATGCATGAGTCGATGTCGAACATTTCATGGAGTCCTTCGATCGAAAGTCAATGATGTAAACTGACGTCAAAGGCGAGAAACCTGCCATTGATGCATGCATACTTCAAGGTACTGACAATTTCTAAGTCACCTCTCTAGATAATGTTCTGATGTCGATAGAAAGCGACCCGTCGCAGGCAAGCCCACAACACAAAATCATAGTTCAAGTTGAAGAAATGTTGCTGCAAGGACTGACTCAGGGATGGTCAAAATGGATGACAGGTATTTTGTAGTTGAATGTTTTGTTTGCAGACCTCTTGAACACATAACGACACAACAGATGGCTTGGTGACGAATGACTCAAAGTTAATACCCGGAATCTGGCTGAAGATTTTCAATGTGGTTTGATCAACTATGAGGCAAAGGATTTCCCAACCCAGGTGAATAAAAAGTGTCATGTTCAAGAGTGGTATTAAGGTTTTTTTCTGAGACAAAAGATAACAAATAGGCTCATTCTTCTCTCTTTTCCCCCACCATTTCTGGCAAGTACCTCTTTATTTTTTACAAGCTTGAGGAGGATAACATATGCTTGATTATAAGCTCATCCTTCGGGTGAGTCCAACTTAGTTTTTGATTCGCGAACCCTAAGAAGGAGTGGTCCGTTCTTATTTGTAATAGAACAGGTCCTTTACTGTGAAATTTTAACGAGTCCAGTATAGGAGAAACTCGGCGTTTTTCATATTTAGAGAGTCTGAAAAAACTTAAAAGACTCCAGATTGGACTTTTTCGTAAATTTGTGTCTCCTAAGCCCGAAAAAGTATAAAATAATACCTAGGAGAACCGCTTGATCTTGCGACAAAGGATATTTTCATAGTTAGTGTCT